>PITA01009076.1:0-80159 GCA_004023965.1 Spilogale gracilis | reverse complement strand
GGAGAAAGAGGAGGAGAGACATGGGAAAATGGGGTTATAGGGTAGACGGGGATCAAAGATGGGAGGGCCTTGTGCATGTTTTAATGGCACCAGAAAGAATCCAGTGAAGGAAATGATGAAAGATAACAGGAGAAAAGGGAGATGGCTGCTAGCTTGCAGTTCCTAGGAAAACCGACAGAGACACCAGGGGCCTCCTCAGTCAGGACCCAGAAGGCAAAGTCCAGACCCAAACCAACTGGGGATGTGCAGAAGAGGATCCAGAGACTGGCTCAGTAAGCGCACTGTTACAGGGGTACTTGTGTACCCCAAAGATATATCAGACCTAATTCCTGTACCTGTGCATATGGCACTATTTGGAAATAAGGTCTTTCCAGATATGCGTAAATTAAGATGCTGTCATAAAGAACGAGGGGGGTCCTAATCCAATATGGCCAGTGTCCTTACAGAAGAAAAGACCAGGGCAGAAAGAGGCAGAAGCACAGGAAGCAAGGAGGGATCCTGCCCTAGAGGCTTCCAGGTGCAGGCCTGTCTTAAGGAGGACTTCTAGCCTCCAGGACAGTGAGAGAATAAATTCCCATTGTGTGAAGCCATCCAGTTTGTGATATTTTGTTATGGCAGCCCTGGGAAATGGAAAGATACATATCAGCAGGGAAAGCCAAAGAGGAAGAGCTGCTCTGTTCCTCAAGGCAACACTACCGTGCAACATCACAATCCAACATCAAGAGGACCACCACTGCAGAGTCTACAACAGCCGAGAAAAGTCTACAACAGGATTACTAGGCTCTGCATAAGTGGACACCCTGTCCAGCCTTCACACCACAGAAACAGGGACTGATTAATTTGGATCTTTTCTAATTAAGGTGTCAAATAATGCCTGAGAAATTTAAAAAAAAAAAAAAAAAGTAAAGGAAAGGGAGGGTCGCCCACTGCTGCCAAAATGGAACGGGCCTTCTGAAAAGGGCCAAGGGCGAAGCCAAACTGACTTAAGGGAGGAAGACTCCCCTAAAAGCAACCCAGCCCTTCCCCCATCCTGCCACCATCTCCAACACCAGGGCCACATTTGCATCAAAGCCACATCTGAAACTCAGCTCTTTACCTCCACCCTCATCTACTCGGCTATTAATATTCACCCCATCCAAACCACACCTGCAGGCCATCAATCAGAAACTGGGGGGACTTAGTGGAAACCAAAGGATATGAGCTCAACACAAAACAGCAAGTCCTTCACACCTGTACAGAGAAGCAGGCAAAAAGAGAAGACAAGAAAATTACGATACGAATATTACCACTCACTGGCCATTAAGTAGCACAATCGTGTTCATCTTCATAACCAAGTGGCTTAGACAGGACAGGTCCTCATTTTACAAGGTGAGAAACTAAGACTGAGAAGTAGGGAAAGTGGTCATGTGAGGATCAGGCCCCCAGTAGACACAGTGTGCTCCCCAAGACAATGAGATCTTTGGGGAGATCTTGTGGTTCCAACAAAACTACATCGGGGGGCACCTGGGTGGCTCAGTTGGTTAAGCAACTGCCTTCGGCTCAGGTCATGATCCTGGAGAACCAGGATCGAGTCCCACATCAGGCTCCCTGCTCGGCAGGAAGCCTGCTTCTCCCTTTCTCACTCCCCCTGCTTGTGTTCCCTCTCTGGCTGTGTTTCTCTCTGTCAAATAAATAAAATCTTTAAAAAAAAAAAAAAAAACTACATCGGAATCCTGACTCCCATTCATTCCTGTGAAATGGACGTGTCTGTACCTATTTCACATGCCCATTTTAAATAAAAGGTGAAAATCATGTGAGGCACTCAGCATAGTAACAGATACACAGTACATTTTTTAAAGATTTTATTACTTTTAAGTAATCTCTACACCTAACATGGGGCTCAAACCCACCACCCAGAGACCGAAAGTCGCACACCCACTGATTGAGCCAGCCGGGCACCCTTCACACTACTTTAAAAATCAAATCACCATCATCATTATAATTATAGATCTTTTGTATGGCCAGCATATTTAGGCCCAAATCATACACATGACCAGGTACTCCAGAACTCTCCAAGGAAGTGGATGGAAATGCCCACCAAGGAGTTGCACACATGCAGTTTTTAGACATGGCAATTCCCCATAACAGCCTTCATCCTACCTATAAGTGGCCTGGTGAGACCCTCAGTCCCACCTCATGTTAAAGTGGGAGGGACACCTGGGTGGTTCAGTCAGTTAAGCGGCCACCTTTGGCTGGGGTTATGAACCCAGAGGATTGAGTCCCACATGGAGCTCCTTGCTCAGCAGGGAGCCTGCTTCTCCCTCTCCCTGCCATTCCCCCCTGCTTGTACTCATGCGCTCGCTCTCTCTCTGACAAATAATTTTTTAAAAAATAAATAAATGAATTAATGAATGAATAAGTGGGAGAGTTGGAGACCCTGGGTGGCTCAGGTCATGATCGTGGAGTATCAAACCCCAGGTCAGACTCCCTGCTCAGCAGGGAGCCTGCTTCTCCCTCTCCCTCTGCCCCTCCCCCTGCTCCATCTCTCTCAAATAAATAAAATCCTTAAAAAAAAAATAAAGTAGGAGAGTCTTTGATTCAAATTATATCTAAATATACTTAACATTTATTCCCTCTTATCTAAATAACTGTATCCATTAATTCATATTCAAATCAAATTCAAATGCATGTCATCTTCCAATATCAAACACCTGGATGTAGCTCTCAGAAAAACTAAGAAAACTGCCAGAGAAAAATACTTGAACTTTTAGATTTGCATGATTATATAGGAGCAAAAGTAATGCGTCCAGCAGTCTATCCCACCCAGAATTGTATTTAAGGCAGCCTCAAACGACAGTTTTCTCTTTAGAGCCCCCATTGCTAAGCCACAGTCCTTCACCATTCTTGCACTGCAATCACATCTCAAGTAAACTCTTCCTGTAAATCCTATTTTTCAGCTAGTACTGGAATCGGCCTCCCACTGTGCTAGGTGACTTCAGGGCAGAGAACGTGAATACAAGCCATCGTTTCTGTTCTCTGAAGTTAACTGTCCAGTGAGGCAACTCACACATACCCCCTAACCTGGCTTCTTTGGTTTAGCTCTCTACCTCACACCTAATTATACCCCTGACTCCATGTTAGGCACACCTTCAAGAAGGAGCGTTGTGCAATTTGTACCAAAGCAACTGCAAATTCATAAAAAGGAAAACTTACTGGGTAAGAGGGATAAAATGTGTGTAGGAAAAATCTGGGTGAAACTCTAGACCATCCTTCCTGCCTGGAAGAGAAGGAACAGAGACTGGGAGTTTCTCTTTTTTGTTGGTGACGGTGGCAATTTTGTTCTTTTGTTTTAGGTCAATTACTGGGAAACAGGCTACAACTTGGAGTCAAAAAAACAAACATCCACCTCCGAAAATGTTGTCTGAAAGCTAACCTCTGTTAACATCTCTCAGACTCCACCCTTTTTATTTTCAGGAGGCTTGCTCATTCCCACCTCTTCCAAGGAGCTTAGCCAATCATCCAAGCAATTCTGGTGATTAACCACCACCGGAGCGGCCCTAGAAGAGGTGAAAACATGTACCGAAGGCAAGACCTAAAAGCATGGGACACGCAGTATGAACTGAAGCTCCTCCAAGACCTTCTGGCCACTTCAGGCTGGAAGTCATGGGTGAATGTGGAGGGGAGTCTTAGTATCCAGTCCCCTCAGCAATCAAGTAATTCTAGATCCCCATCATATCACTAAAGGCAGCAAAAAAATGTGTTACATGGAAGTCCTCAAGCAACAGGACCTAGCACGCTAGCTGAACAGTATCCAAGAAATTGGAGCATTTTCCACAGTCCTCTCATTGTCTTTGACCAATCTGTCACCAACTGCCAATTCTTCTCCAGTCCTATTTAAAGCCCTGATCGGTCGGGCTCTTTTTACTTCAAGCTTTGGCTACTAGAGCCACCTCCCTCGCAGCCTCCCCGACTCCACTCTCTCCCCCACCAGATTTATTAGGCATGAGCTAGTGAGATAAATCTGACAGCAGGACCACGTGAGCTCCTCACCACCCCCCACAGCAAAACATGCTGGGACTCCAAGCCTCTGAAGACTCCAGATCTTCAGAGGCACTGTACCCTTCTCTTCCCCTGCACCTCACCACTCTCCCCACCTTCAGCTTTCTCTTATGAAAGGGTGCAACCTCCTGCCCCTCACACCTTACTCCCTCCAGTGAAACCTCCAAGCATTCCAGTTCGCTTTTCTGAACTCATGCAGCATTTTTAGCCTCACTATATATAGAGAATAGTTAAAACACAGGCTCAGAAGTCCAACTTCAACTCTGTCATTATGCAGCCAACTGACCTCGAACAACTGAAGTCAGTCCATTGCCCCCACACCCCCGCCCCATGCCTCAGTTTCTTCACCTGTAACAAGAAGATAACAGTACCCACCTCAGAGGTGTTTGTGAGGTTGGCATAAAACCAAACCTGCAAAGCACTCAGGATAACCAACACAAGCAACACTGGCTATTGTGATGTAACACTGCACTTTGCACACCATACTGAATGTATGCATTAGTCCTCGATTTTAAAATAAATGAATACATCAGTCATTTTCTAAATGTGTCAGTGAAGCAGATGTTAATTTCTTGAGCAGTGCTTGAGAATGTGGTCCACAGCTGTTACTGACCCTCAAAAGAAAGTTGCAAAAACAGAGTAAGGGCTTGGAAACTTTCACAGCAACTTGACATTGCCACTACATTCAAGCTATATTTTTCTAGTAAGTCATTTTAATCATATTTCTATCAGTCTGCAACAGATTGAAAATTAATTTAAAAAAAAACTGGTCCCTCACCACAGATATTCTGAGAAGCACTGTTCTAGAGGGGACAGAAGCAGACTTCTATTTCTTTTCTACACCCCCACATCACCTAGCACAGTGGGAGGTATATATCAAGTATGAAATAAATGAAAATATAACCTCAAAAACATTTTGATTATTTAATAACTTAAAAGCAAATCTCATGTGAGTATTCAAAATGTAAATAGTATCTCCAATTCATCAACAATCTTTTTTTCAAGAGGGAGCTGCCATTTAATCTAAAACTGACCAAGGAGTAAGAACGACTCTGACCCCAAAAATATTTTCCATACTGCCTACTATCATAGCACTGTGTAAAGCTTTAAAAAAAAAAAAAAAAAAACTGGGGCGCCTGGATGGCTCAGTCGGTTAAAGCCTCTGCCTTCAGCTCCCGTCATGATCCCAGGATCCTGGGATCGAGGCTGAGTTGGGCTCTCTGCTCAGCAGGGAGCCTGCTTCCTCCTCTCTGACTACTTGTGATCTCTCCATCAAATAAATAAATAAAATATTTAAAAATTATTTTAAAAATCTGAGCATTGTCAATAGTAATTTTCCTCACAGAACTCAGGAGAAAGGTAAATTATTCAGCAATGCCTTGGACATAATTTTGATAGAGTCCCCATACATATGTTAACCAGTGTCTTAGCAAAAAATCCCAATGACACTTCAGACAAAATACATTTTTATTAGTTCTTCACTGCTGCCAATGCCTTAAATGGTCCTAATCTCAACAACCTCATTAATCCATGAATGAAATGGCTGGAAAAGGAAAGCAGCAAATTCTCCCAAATTCTAATTGACAACAAGGCAGCATTTGCATAGCTGAGCTCTGGCACACTGGATGTGGGCTGAAGGCTAAGTTTGTTCCTGCTGAGGAAAATCTTTGCACATTAAAACTCACTCTGAAAATGCCTGTAGAAAACTCCAAGATAAACAGGGAGCCCCAGATAAGTACTGCCTCCACTTCTCTCTCAGAGGCACTAATCTAGAACACTATGCACAAGGTGTCACTCCCCTGAGGACCTCAATCCCCTGGCCCCAGGGCCAAGACAGTCTTGCTCAGCAAATATCCCTGCTCTCTCCAAAAGTTTTAAACTCTATTTCTCTCTCAATGCCACCCAAAATCTATAGACATGTTCAAGTTTATAGATTCAATATACTCTGACCTTACTGAACCATTTCCAGTTCACCTGAAGATCACGTCCTACTTCCCATCTCTCTCTACCTTTGCTCATACCATCTCCCCAGAAGGCCTTATCACCTAGAAAACATTCCCATTCTTGAAGACTTTTTTTTTCTTTTTTAAAGATCTTATTTATTTATTTAACAGAGAGATCACAAGCAGGCAGAGAGGCAGGCAGAGAAAGGAAGAAGCAGACTCCCTGCTGAATCCCAGGACCCGGAGATCATGACCTCAGCTGAAGGCAGAGGCTTTAACCCACTGAGCCACCCAGGTGCCCCCCTGAAGACTTTGCTAATCCCACCAAAAAACTGGCCCTCCCTCATTTGTTCCCAACCCCCTACTGAAACTGGCAATGACTCGCCACCCGGTGAACAGGAGTGTTACCCCTCCAGGGCAGGAAGCACGCCTTACGCACCCAGGCATCCCCGTGCCCCATACTAGGCTTCTAATAACCACTGGCTAATAATGACTGTCTGGTTACCAGATCCTGTCAATACATATTTAACTTTTACCTTTTACCAGACTCTCTCCTGGCATCTGGTGATCAGTGGGGAATAAAAAGGGACCTGGTCCCTGCTTCACAGAACTTATACTGGTTGGGAGATAGAGCAGATAAGAAAGAAATCAAACACAAGCATCGTTGAATGCTGAGGAGAAAACAGCACTTCGCAGTAGTAAAGAGAATAAGGCAATCAAGCAGCACGAAGCACCAGTGCAAAGGTCCTGGGGAAAGAAAATGCTAAACTAAGAGGCCACCAATGTCGCTGGAACCTCACCCCATGTTAACTCTCCCCTTCAGCCACTCATTATGCCATATCCATCTCTCTAACAAGTGCCCTCCTCAGAGCTCCTGCTGACAGGGGTCCAGGATATACAAGCCCTAAAGAGTTCTGTCCTAAGACTGCCTGCTGCTCCATCTCTCTGCACACTCAACAGGTAATCACAGCCATGATTTGAAATATTTATGTGCATCCACACCCAAATCCAGATTTCCAGCTTCCACTACTATACATTCCGACCTTGAATCCTGAGGCACATCTCAGATCGAACACATTCAGAAAGGATCTTGTTCTCTCCATCCCCACCTTCATCACCCTTGGAAAAAAATGAAACAAGTTCTTTTGTTCCCTATAGCATGTTGGCTTTGGGACCACCATCAATTCTACCCAACTGTGTAAGCCAGTGGCTCTCCAGGTCCAAATCCTCTATGGTTCCCAAGAACTTCCCAACAACAGATCTGGGTGAGGTTCCAAATTTTCTTCAGATCTTTCAACCAAAACAACATATTGTAACATATTGAATGTAGAACTAGATGTGAGAATCTAGACATTAAAGAGATTTGCAAAAGTGTAAGACAATGCCACTGTTTTTACTAAATTTTGTTTGTAAAAAATTATTGTTCATAAAAAGTTTATTTTTTTAAGGTTTTATTTTTTTATTTGTCAGAGAGAGAGCACAAGTAGGGGAGGTGGCAGGCAGGGGGAGTGGCAGGCAGAGGAAAAAGCAGGCTCCCCACTGAGCAGGGAGCCCTGATGTGGGACTTGATCTCAGGACTCTGGGATGATGACCTGAGCAGAAGGCAGACCCTTAGTGGACTGAGCCACCCAGGCATCCCTAAAAAGACAATTTAACAAGAAACTGGTTTGATACCGTTAAGTGGATACATATTTCTAAAGTTTTTCAGTTTTAATTTCTAATAAAGTAAATATCAAAATACAATCGACAAAAACAAAAGCTCTACAGGATCCTCAATACTGTTTATGATTGTGAAGAGGCCCTAAGATCAGAAAGTCTGGGAACCACTGGCCTCAGCTAAAAATGTTGGTATATTCTTATGCTCATGTCTTTCTCTCTTACCCCACACATCTACTTTATCAATTTTGCCACCCAAATAATCTTTCTCTTAAATCCTCTCCTCTTTCTTCCCAAGCCCTTGTTGGCAATAAAAACAGGCTCCTGAAAGATATCCACATCAAATCTCAGAACCTTTAAATGTTATCTTATTTTGGAAAAGGGTCTCTGCGGATGTAATTAAGTTAAAGATCTTGAGAGGAGAACCTGGACTACCCAGGAAGGCCCTAAATTCAGTTAACAAATGTCCATATAAGGCACACGCCAGGGGGAGACACACAGAAAACGTCAAGACTGAGGCAAAAATCCAACTGAGAGGGTCCCAAAGAAGCCAAGAAACACCTGGAACCAAAAGAGGCTGGGAGAGGTAGGAGGGGGTTCTCCCCTATAGTCTCCAGAATGAGTGCAACCCTACAACACTGCCTTTGGACTTGCTGTGAGAGAATAAATTCCCATTGTTTTAAGCCACGTGGTTTGTGGAAACTTGTTATGGCAACCACAAGACACTAATACATCCACTCTCAGGCACGGAATGTCAGGCACCAGAGCGAGGCCAACTCCTGACCTCAGTATGACCCTCCAGAGTCACTATCCCCTCAAACTGCAAACATGAGTCACCTTAAATCTCATTCCTTGAACTTCACACTCTGGAGTGGTACCTCACCAGCTCCACTATAATATCCAAATGTCTCACCGCAGCCTACAAAGGCCCCCATAACTTGATCCCACCTTTCTTTCCCACTCCAGCCCAGCTCCCGCCTGCATATCCCACACCAAGCCTCAGGCCCACAGCACAGAGCACATCCCACATGCCTTCTGGCCTTTTGCACAAACTGCTCCCTCTTCCCCAAAATTAATTTTCTTCCACATCCTCAGCCCCATCCACTCCTACACATCCTTCAAGTCCCAGACTCAAAAATCTCCTCTTTCAGGTCCTGTCAAAAAAATGGGTCACTCCCTCCTGTTGCCACAGCACTTTGTACATTCCTCTCAAAGAATATCTGAAACATTGTATTCCTTATTTACAAGTCTATCACTTCCTCTAGACCAGGGTTTTTCAACCTTGGAATTACTGACATTTGAGGCCAGATAATCCTTTGGGGGGGGGGGGGGGCACCCTGTTCAGAGTTCTGAAAAATGTCAGAAACATTCCTGGTTTCCACCTACTAGAAGCCAGGCTCAGCATGTGTGTGCATATATGCACATACATGCAGGCAAGCAACCCAAATTTCTGAAAATATTGCCAATGTCCCTAAGGGGAAGGGGGAATCACCCCCAAATGAAAACCACTGCTCTATATTGAAGTCTTTTGGGGGCCCAGGCTCCTATCTTTTGTTTATTGTCACATTTACTCACAAAAGAAATTGAATCCTAGATTTGGGCCAGGTGCTGTGGTCAAAGCCAAGGACATAGAAATGTTTTAAAAGATTAAAAAAAAAAAAAAATTTTAAGGGGCACCTGGGTGGCTCAGTTAAGCTTCTGTCTTCAGCTCAGGTCATGATCCCAGGGTCCTGGAATCAAGCCCCACATGAGGCTCCCTGCTCAGTGCAGAGTCTATTTCTCCCTCTCCCTCTGCTGCTCCCCGTTTGTGCTTGTGTGCATGCACACACTCTGCCAAATAAATAAATTTTTAAAAATAAAAATAAATAGGGCACCTAGATGGCTCAGTAGGTTAAAACCTCTGCCTTCGGCTCAGGTCATGACCTCAGGGTCCTGGGATTGAGGCCTGCATGGGGCTCTCTGCTCAGCAGGGAGCCTGCTTCCTCCTTTCTCTCTACCTCCCTCTCTGCCTACTTGTGGTCGCTCTCTGTCAAATAAATAAATAAAAATATTTTTAAAAATAAAAATAAAGATAGATAGTTTCAGGTAGCATCCTCATGAAGCCACAGCTGGCAAAGGGCTACAAGGTATTCAACAATATTGGCTGAATAACTCAACTAGTTTGGCTCATACACACACACACACACACACACACACACACACACACGTATATGTATAGTAATATTTCCCTCAAAACATGGAAAATAAAACCCCGTGGCTAAAACTCTTCTCGCAACCACAGCATTGCCTAACTAAGGCAGGGGGCGGAGGGGGGGGTGTCCATTTACACAGAACACAACATGTAAGTATTGCTCCCTGCAAGTACGCAACTGGTACAACTTGTTTATTTGTATCTCCCAAGAAAGCTACGCATAAATAAAGGAGCATCTCAACCAAGAAAATTAAAACTAGATGGGATGGATCCCCAACACACAGAGCCCACCAAAGCCAATGCAGAGCTATCTACACCAGGGGCCACAGAGCTGAACACCTTCCACTCAAACACCCAAAGACAAGAGTGCCTGAGCTTCCAGAGTATTCTTCCCTCTGCCCAGGAGAACCCATTCAAGATTCTGGCAAGTTCAAAGATCAAATGGTGAGCTAAAAAATCTCCAGCTCTCACAGAGACACTCGGTGCCCCAAAATGCAGAGAACTCACTGCCAGGACGATGCGAGGGTGTTTGCCAGAAGCAGAGGCTGTGTACAGAGGAGAGGCCAAGTAAAGTTGCAGGAACAAATCAGGGTACACAAATTCTTGGCCCAGATCTGCCTAACAAGTCACTTTAATTTCTCGGGGACTCCATTTCCTTTCATTACTAAGTGAGAACAACCAATCTTTAAGTTGCCTTCTAGCTCTAAACGTTTCTGATTTCCCCCAAACCTAATAGAGATATACAAAATCTTCCTCTCCAGACAAAATCTCCTTCCTTCCTTCCCACCTAAACCTTTTCTGAGAGAAATATAAATAATCCATTTCCACTTCCTCTGAGCTTTTTCTAAAGATTTTATTTATTTATTTGACAGAGAGAGAGAGTGATAATATAAGCTGGGGGAGGGGCAGAGAAAGAGGGAGAAGCAGAATCCTCCCCCACTGAGCAGGGAGCCTCATACAGGACTCAATCCCAGGATCCTGGAATCATGACCTGAGCCGAAGACAGACACTTAACCGACTGATCCACCCAGATGCCCTTCTCTAAGCTTCTGATGGGCACTGGGCTGAATTTACTGCCTAACAGACAAGATAAAGGAGCTGTCTCTTGCTATTTATCCATTAAACCAGAGAGTAGGAGAGTTCTGGAATGTGCATTCTCTGGAAAGGGGAGGGGAGGAAGGAAGGGCTCAATTTGTAATGGGATTTCAGGTACCTATACATGAAAAGTACCATAACAGGGTCACCTGGGTGGCTCATCAACCCACTCAATTGCCTCCTCTTGTATTGGTTTTTCATTTACAGGCTTGTTGCCTCATGGGCACAGGATAGATGCCCTAGCTCTGACTATCATATCCTCTAATTACTTTTCCAAAGATAGAAAACTAAAGAGCTATCAGGGCATTAAGAGAGGACATTCTCCCCCTGTGCCTGCACGAAAATATTCTCCAGGATTCTAAGACAGATTTCCACTCAATTTCTTCAGCCAGAATGAAGTCATCTGCTCACTGCAAGCCACAAGTGAGATTGAGGTTGAGTAAGTGAAAGTCAGTCCAGCTTTGAAAAAAAATTTTCTATGGTTACTGGGTAAGGCAATCCTGGGATAAGAATGATAGTCAAGTAGTCAACAGAGTCCTGCATACAACTATACCCAGCAGTGTGCTGGTAAATGTTTAATAACTAGCTTAAAGGGAAAAAAAAGAACCTAATCTGTAGCATTTGCCCATTTCCTTGGTGTAAATACTCCCATTATGCCAGAGTTTAAGATGCCAAAATGATACCAACCAACTACGAAAAAGCAGACAAAATTCTCAAAATCTCAATCAGTTGGTACATATCTGCTCTAGCACACCACTGAATTTACAACTCACATTTGGTAACAATTTAAGTTTACAAGGCTCCTTCACATTCAAAGAAATCTAGAGATTAGGTATTCTTCTCAACTCACAGGTAAGGAAAAGGACACAGCACCCCAAATCACACAGTGCAAGTGGCAGAGCTGGAATGCTCATGTAACAGCCCTAACCCCACGGTCACCACGCTTCTGATGGCATCAGGTTTGTGCGTGTCTATCCCTACACCCTACAGATCCCTCTGTCTACTAATCAGCTAAAGGGGTTCTAGCTTAGCTTGGAACCAACAACAACTCAACCAGAATTACCTAATAATTATTCTTTAAGTCATTTCCTCCAATGACAACAGTAGTACACAAGTATTTTTACAACTTGGAATAGAGATTAGTATAAAAAGAAAACAATTAGGAGCACCTGAGTGGCTCAGTCATTAAGCATCTGCTTTCAGCTCAGATCATGATCCTGGAATCCCAGGATCGAGCCCCGCATCAGGCTCTCTGCTCGGCGGGAAGCCTGCTTTCCCCTCTCTCACTCCCACTGCTTGTGTTCCCTCTCTAGCTATGTTTCTCTCTGTCAAATAAATAAAATCTTGAAAGAAAGAAAGGAAGGAAGGAAGGAAGGAAGGAAGGAAGGAAGGAAGGAAGGAAGGAAGGAAGGAAGGAAGAAAGAAAGAAAGAAAGAAAGAAAGAAAGAAAGAAAGAAAGAAAGGGAAAGGAAAGGAAAGAAAAGGAAAGAAAGAAAGCAATTAGCCCTAATCCTATCCTTGAGAGGTAACTGTTTGCATGTGGTTGGCAAGCCCTCTACATTATATAGGGGTAGGAGTATGTGTGTGTGTGTGTGTAAGGTAAAAATCATGCTATTTTGTAATATGACATTTTCATTATGTAGATTTCCCTAAACAAAGAAATTGAACTCGAGAGGACAGTATAATGAACTTTCTTGTCACCATCACCAGCTTCTGACATTATCTAAAGACAATTAAAAGTATTTCCGTGTTCCCTTCTCTGCAAGGAATGTGTAGGAGGTAGGCATCTCCCTCTACACTGCCCTTGGACTTCTTCCCTCCACGTGGCTTGCCCCAATCCGACTCTGAGGTCAGCTCTTCTTCAGGCTCATTAACACACTGCTATAAGAGAATGTTGAATCATGCTCATTCTTAAGGACCCCCTCCAGCTTCTCTACTCCCTGCCTTGTCCGTCAAAAAGCCTCACAAGTAGGGCTCAGAATTTCAGTACAGGAGAACCGCGGAATACATCACAATTCTTGGGAGTTGCCACCTGCACTTACTCCGTCCTACTTTTGCTTCATTCTCACGTGCATGCACACACACTTGCATGAGGCACAGGCTGAACAAACATCCTAGGATCCTGTTCACCCTCTCCGACCTAGTGCTCACCTAACACGGCTTGCCTTCCGGACTACACTGTGTGGTCCGCTACCTTCCTAAAGGTTCACATTTCATCACCACAGTTGCCAGCCTAAGTGAAAAACCCAACAGGTTAATGGACAGCAGCTGTACCCAAAGTTAACAGCTTTACATGAGTCCCCAAAGTCCCCAGCTGAGAGCCAGGGCCGCAGCCAAATAGCAAACTCCAGTGCCCTGAACAAGTCCAGAAACATCCTCACAGGACAAAGCAAGACCTGCTCCCTGAAGCCCTATTTTAGCCAAGTGCACATGGAAGGAAGCTGTGGATATTTCAAGGGCAGGGCCTTCTACTCTGCTATAAACCATGAACAGCTGATAGAAAACAAGCCTATTCTGGGAACCATGGTTATGAGAACAGAACTTCAGGGTGGGAAAGTAGCTCAACTCACCTGCACTATTCTATACCAAAAGGTACTATGATTTCAAATGGTATATTTGTCTAAAGATTTTAATACATCAAATAGCAAGAAGGGGATAGGAAATGAAAGTCTGGTTTACAACATTTTCTAAAGATAAAGACAAACTACAGCCACTGTTCTCAAACTTCATATATTCAGGAATCACCTGAAAAGCTTGTTTAAAATGCAAATTCCTCAGCCTCCTTCCCAGAAATTCTGACTCAGCAAGTCTGAGGTGGGCCATTATATCTGCAGGTTTAACAAGCATCTTTGACGATTCTGCCGCAGGTGTTAGCAGACCCTGAGACAACCACCTGGGTTTCTACTCCTAGGCCACAAAGTTTGAGTAGCAACACTTCCATGAGCAGCAGGAAGAAGCAGGCCTCTGACCCAGGGTTTCCTACACTGATTCTGGCCTAAGAATGTCATGGGACTAAAAGTTAAACATATAGATGTTCCTCGCAGAACACTGGTATTCTGGGAGGTCTATGATGGGCCCAGGAGCCAGCCAACTAATCTCAGGAGGAAGCTTTTCCCCTTTCTCGTCTCGTCTCCCAGGCAGTTGGTCAACCCATCCTCTCTTCCCAGGCAACTTTATCAACATCCTCCTTCTCAAAGATTATAAAGAAACAAATTTTCACCTCCCCTCACCCCACCTATCCAGCTGTCTCTAAAACAACCACAGAGAAAATCAACAACCATTTCAGGGACCAACACTGCCAAAACTATTAACACAAGATAATGAGCTAGCAAGGATGAGGAAAGATGAGTTACAAGGAAGGCTTCCTTGAGACAGCCTAAGAGCCAAAAGACAGGAAACACGACTACAGAGGCAGTCAGGGACAGGAACACAAACACAAAAGAGCTGAGCCTGTTGGAAAGACAGAGAAGTGACCACTGGTCCTACCGCAGAGCCAGAGGGGTAATGAGCAACAAGTCAGGAAGGGATCAAAAAAGCCCAGAGGCCAGATCTTAAAGACAAGGTTTTATGGATATTATAAACACAATGGGAAGTCCTGGGGCCCTTTAACAAGGGAGAGGTTATACCAGTAGTAGTCATCTGAACTGAGCCCTGTCTGTGTGCCAGACATGGTTCAAATCTCATTTTATCTTTCCAGCAACCCCATGTGGTAGGAACAAATATGAACCCCATTCCACAAGTGAGATCTGAGTCAAAAGGGCAGTACATGATGAAGCCAGAACTCAAGGCCAAGGTGGTCTGGCTACAGGTGGTGTTTGTAGACGTGAACAAGGGCCAGATGCTAGGGCTTTGATGGCCTAGGTAAGGAATCTATTATTCCAAGTGTAATAGAAAGTCATTAGAGGGGGACTGAGACTTCCTACCTCATTCCCTTTGATCTGAGCTAAGAGAGGACACAACCTCGGGGAAAAGCCCACCACACCCTGGCTGAGTTGGCTGCTAAACCAAACTGCAAATTTAGCCACACACAGATGCTTAGACCTGCCCTACCTGCAACAGGCAAAACTCCCTAGCCTCTGCAGAACTGGATGCCTTCTCTCTAGGACAAGGTCCTTAAAATGGGGCCCTGGACCAGCAACCATCAGATGACCAGGCATCTTGTTAGAGATGCAAATTATGGGGCCTTGGCTCATAACCACTGAATCTGAAAAACATTGTTTTTAACAAGCTCTATAGGTGATTTGGATAGGTCAAGTTTGAGAACACCTGTTCTGGGTTACCCACATGCAGACACAACCACAACCACCACTACTCCACCCCGCTTCTCCAACACTCCTCCCACTCCTTCCACTACACTCCCAAGGTTTCAAATGGTATATTTGTCCTTGGGCAGCCTCTGTGCTGCACACCGAGCCTTCCATCCCCTCTACTGGAGGGACTCTAGAGCTCTCGATGCCTGGAAATCTCACTGTTGGCCCAAAGGATTTTTCTAACTAATTTGACTTCCTGAAAATATTTATTATTCAGCTGTTTAGGCCTCTTCTACCTAGGTAACTCTTCTTCCTTCCTACTTCTATGGTTTAACTTGCAGCCTTGTCATCCTCAAGGTTGGATGTCAAGGATAATTTCTGCCTTAACCTAGACTTCCCCTTACACCCTTCAATCACCAGATTTCCTCTTTTTATTCATTCATTCCCATTTTCATTCATACAGTCCAACAAGTATTCATGCCTGCAGCATCCCAGAAACTAACTACACTAGGTGGCAGGTACTTTAGTGATATTTAAAAACAGTACTCATCCCTGTTCTCACAATACTGATCCATTAGTGCGGGGTGGCCGCATGCAAATAAATACAAAATTACAAATTATATGGTTTCTCTAGAAAGGGCTCTGAGAAGGTTGCTGGGCTGAGACCTGAAGGATGAAGAGACAGGCCCTGACAGTATTGAGTGTTGAATCCATGTCCTGGGATCGAGCTCCGTGTCAGGCTCCCTGCTCTGCTCTCTCACTTCTCCCTTCTCCCTCTCCCACTCCCCCTGCTTGTGTTCCCTCTCAGTCAAATAAATAAAACTAAAAAAAGGAGGGGATCAAGGGTGGCTCTCAGTTTTGATTTGTTTTCAAGGCTTGAGAACAGTCAGACAATGAAGTATTATAAAACATTAATAAAACAAAAAAGTCCTGTGGAGTGCTGATGCACAGACAAGCCCTCAAAAGAATAAAGTCAATGGATCAAGCAGGTTAAAGCTTTCAGGCCTCCCATCCTCCTTTCCTTCTCCATAGGGGATCTTCATTCAAGGGTTCTAGCCCATCTTCATTCAAGGGTTCTAGCTTCTTCCAGGAGCTGTTTTCTAGAACACTACTCGCACTGGTAACAATAATAAAAGTCACAGCTATAGTAATAAAGAATAGCTTCAATCAGGATGAGGGTTTTTCTCACACAAATGTAATGCATTTCAAACCAGGGTCCTCAAAATTTTCTGAATAGAACTATACTAATTTACAAATGAGAAGTTATGCAACTTGCCCAAGGCCACACAACCACAAAGAGGCTGAACCAACTCCAGGTCTGCCCAATTCCGAAGCCCATACTTCCTTCATTAAATCGGTATTTCCCATACTATGGGATAAAGCTCTCTGATGGAACACAGTAATTTTAAAAGCACAGGTAAACTGTTTAAAGTTTTAATAGTTATAGTCTGCTTTTATTATGTATAACCCTATGTGTACATAATGTCAGCTAGATAAAAATTTAATACATACCCACAACTGGATTCTAACTCTCGCATTATATATGTATATGTGAATCCATAACTTCACATGTATTGCCGCCTAGGAAACAGTTTCTTAAAAGTTAAAGAAAACATCAGTACAAAAATACAGGTGATCCAGGGATAGGGTAGAACTCTTGAAGCAGTACATAAATAACCAAAGCTTGTGAAACACTGCTCACCACACCACCACTCAAGAACAGCCAAGCACCTGTTCCATATTGTACTCAAATTTGGCTACAGTAGCACATAATTCTGACCCTGCTCCAGAGAGATGAAATATTGGCTGCCTTGGGGGAAAGGGCGTAATAACAGAACAAAACAATTTAGTATTAGTCCTTCTTAACACAGCATTGGTTTTGACATAGATACTGGTTTGGTGGTCCGAATCCTCTGCTTACCACACACTTTGATTAAGTCAGGTAAAGCTTTCTTGGGCCTCAGTTTCCCTTTATCAAAAGGAAGTCATATAAAATAGGCCCTAAGGTCACTTACAGTTTTAGTAATCCACAAAATGTTGCGAAATCCTAAAATCAAAATTTTTTTTTTCCAATCAGAGGCCCCAATCCTGAGTGAGCGTTGACCTGAGGAATAAATGCTAAATAAATCCACATGGCATCTCAGAAAACCATCCCATAACTAGGGAGACCCTAGTAATTACACTTCCCTCTGGAAAATGTGGCAAGACAGTAAAGGATGAGAAAGATGAGCTAAACAGTATCCTTGTCCCTACCAAAAGTTTTTAAAAATTCCTGACACTAATTTTTAAGTTACTAATTTTGTTACAGTTGGTCCTTAGTGTCTATTATTTCTAGTCCTTAACAATTCACTTTCTTCTGGTTGGGAGTAGCCCGGAGAGAAACAGGTGGGGAAGAAATCTGCAAGAGCTCCTCAATCCATCCTCATGTTAAACCTCAACTGAGAACCACCTGTGAAACCTTCCCAGCTTCAATGTGAATAACTCCACGGATGCTCAAACATGTTCATGTGCTTTGCTTAAGCCTCTAAAAGGAATTGCCACTCCTAAATTTTTAGAAACATTAACAGAAGTTTAACTAAAACAAGCATTCTTCCTCTATTACTGAAATAGATACCTTTATCAAAAGGGAGGTCTTAAGAACTCCTCCTGCCTTCTTTATAAAACCCTTTCTGTGATGTCGGTGGGCCTCCAAACTTTCAATAGAGGGTTTTTAGATTCCCAGAAAGCTGTGTAATGTGCTCACTTCGTTTTTTTTGCTGAAGAAAACAGAGGATGGGTGGGCTGCAGCTGGCAAACTCAGAAAGCACAGCTGGGTAGCAGGTGATCTTAAAAAAAAAAAAAAAAAAAAAAGGCAAATCCCTGGGCAAATTGTGTAGCCAAGGGTGATCATTATAACTGAAGAGTTGTTACATAATTACTTCTTAACTACTGACAAACACATAAATGGCTATAAAATGCCATGGTTACGCTAGACATTGCAGCTAGTGTACCCAAGGCAAGAGTCATGCTTTCTCCAATTTCATTCAAAGAAATAAGCAATCTCGGGACTTATTTCCCTTCCAAGGTAACCCGTCTGCTTTTCCATATACAAAACAGCCTCCAGCAATTAAACCAATCGCCTCTAGGGACGAAAATCAGGCTCCCCTTAATATTGATTTTTAAAAAAAAGAGAGAGAGAGAGAGAGAGAGAAAGGGGGATACAGAAAGAACTACGTTCAAAGAGCCAAGTATTTATTCACCTCGATGAAAACGATTCCACTCCAAACTGGAACATTTGAACAGAAAAGGTCTCCCCCTCACCCCACTCCCCCGTCCCTGCTCTGCTGGCGCAAAACGTTAAGACCAGTGTCGGATGCACTGCATTCCAACATTTTTCAAAAAGTTTACAAGAATTTACCGAAGCAGCGGGGAGAAAATAAAGCAAGCAGAAACGGGGAAAGCGAGCAAGAGGATTTCGGCGAAGAGGACCCGGTGAAGCACCGGCGGCGCCGTGCAAGGCCCGGTAACTGGGAAGCGACCCGGCACCCGGAGAGCGAGCACCCTAGTGGACCGCAGAGACTCAGAGCCTCTGGGTCTCCGCCGCTGGGGGTCCCCTAGCCCCCGTAGCCCAGTCACCGCCGCCTGGCCCCCTCCCGAACCCTCCCCCCCGCAGCGCCGGCAATGCCCGCTGGGCCAACTTGGCCCCGGGTCAGCGCTGCGGAGCGCGGCCCCAGTCGCGGGGGAGGCCACCGGCGCCCTTACCTCCTTCTGCTTGGGGTCCTGCGGGTAGACGTCGGGCGGCCCGAGCCGGGGGCGTTTCAGCGGTCTCTGCTCATAGCTGAGAAGCCCGAAGGCGGCCATGATCTCTCATGTTAACCGGCAAAATGAATGAGAGTTGGAGCTGGAGCAGCCGCCTCTGAGCACCAGGGAGCAGCACTTTGCAGACAGACTCCCTCTCTCCCCCTCCTCGCTCGCTCACTGTGGCGCTGCAGGCAGGAATAAAGCAGGTTGGATGCTGCCGCTGCCCGGCACGCAGACACGCACTGATGGGGGCAGTCTTCCGCGGGCCCCCGGCTGCGCTTCAGCCCCGGGACGCACCGCTCCGGTGGCGGCGGAGGAGCTGGAGGTCCTCCTGGGTCTCCCCCGGCGCCAGCCTCCCGTTCCCACCCCCACCCCCCAACAACAATCCTGTCCCCAGGGGGAGGAGCAGCTGATGGAAACGTGTGACTTTTTTCACCAATGGACCCAAACCCACCCCAGCCGGACGAGGGATGGGGGTTGGGGGAGGGGCACGGGGGGGAAAAAAAACTTTTCTTGGCGCCTAGGCGGGTGGCTCAAGTGCTCACCCAAGGTGAAGGTGGCCCTCCAGCCCCGGGAAGAGACTGCGGAGGAGCCCGCCCCCGCCCCTTTTCCACGGCAGGAATCCTTCCCGCGCCGCCACGCGCCCCGCTGACCCCACCACCTGGGCGCAGACCCGGCCCGGGCGGAGGGAGAGAGGCCTGGAGGGGTGGGGGAGGCAGGGATGCGGACGGGAATTGGCAGCCGGTGCCTCCTAGACGCCTGCCGGGCTCCGGTGGCTCATCCGAGGCTTTGGTCCCCTCGGCAGCTCCGGGCAGGCGCCGAGGCGCGCTGCTGGCGGTCGCGGCGGCTGGAGGGGGCCGTGCTCGCGGTGGCGCGGGGCCGATTTAACCCTTTGCTGCCCCTCCAGGGGCTGGGGAAAAGGGGGAGTAGGGCTGGCTGTGAGCGCCGACGGGGGCAGCCTGTCCGCGGACATCTCGGACTCCTCCAGCCCGCCGCCTCCCCCCGGCCGCAGTTCATCCTCCCACCCACCCCCCAACAGTTTACCTGTTGGTCCCCGGCTAGTGGGCAGGGGCCGGCGGCGGCGGCACTCGGGCGGCCACAGCCTCCATGATTCGGGCTGGGATGGGGGGGGATAGGATTGGATTTTATTTGTGAGGTCCAGGCGAGCTCCGGGGACACCGCGAAGTTTGCCACTGTCTGGGGGCGGCGGGCGACACCGGCGTTCTCGCCCCCACGGCCCGGGAGCGCGAGCTTCCGAGTTGGCGGACGGCGGCGCGGCGGCCGCACTGAGCATGCCCAGCTCCGCGGCCGGACCGCGGAGGAGTTGGCTGCGAGCGCGCTCGGATCCGCCTCTCCGGGTTTTCGCAGCCGCAGAGCGCGCAGCCCGCGGGCCCCGGCGCTGGGGTTGGTCCTGGGGTGAAACTGGGCTAGGGAGGGGGCGCCCGCGGGACCACTTTCCCGGCCGCGGGCCGCGCTGTCCGCCTCGACCTCTCTTCGGGGTCGCTGTCCCCGTGGCCTGGGCCGGAAACCTCACCTGCGCCGGGCGTGGGGAGGGAGGGAAGCGATCCTCCTGGGGAGACCTTGGTCATCCAACCCGCCCGTGCTCCCCGCTCGCTTTGGGGCGTGGGCACCGAGATGCTGGGCCACCTGCCACGAGCACTGCGAGACCGGAGCCGCGGGGGCGGGCCCGGCCTGTCCCAAGGGACCCGGCGGGAGGCGCGCCCTGGAGGATGTGCCGGCACTCGTCCGAGAATGATGGCTGCCATTTATGGAGCCCTCCCTTCGAGCCGGGATCTTGACAGTTTAAAGGTCTCCGATCCTTAATAAATAAATAAATAAGCCTTACACGGTTTTATCGTACCCTTTTTATAGATGGAGAAATTGAGTCTGCTCAGCGAGGCCTGGTGACTTGTTCAAAGCCACAAAGCTACCTCTGCCTAATCCCAAATTTCGGTCCTATTTTCCACGATTTGGGATTGGAAGGACTGGGTTCCCCAACTGCCCTTACCTGCTTGTGTCAAGTCCCCCACACCTTGAGGAATTTCCAGACTCCCTGTTCCATCTTCTGCAAAATGGTATGAGCTTGATCTAATCCAAAAGCCTTTGTACGGCACCCAGCATATAGTAGGTGCTCAAATGTTGCCCAAAATCTAAATATCCTTACCTCAGCTGACTTGAAGCAAAAGAAAAGGTAGATAAGGGGATGGAATGTGGTTGAGGCCAGTTTCTCACTCTTGACCCTGATCTGTTAGCCCTTCTCAAAACAACCTAAGGCCAAGTCAGACCTGTGGTTTTTGGTTTCTTTACTCAATGTGAGCATGTGCTTTTAGAGAACTGTTACCCTCCACCAGGAGGCATTTCCTGACCACTTTCTGCACCCTGTCCCAAGGGTTTTTCTTGTAATACCCTGGGTGTAACTTAAAAGCTGAACTTGCCCTTATGATAAAAGCATCTGTCAAATCTAACTTTCTCTCTTGAGAAGGACAGTTATCTAACTTTATTATGAAAATTATCAAAGATAACAAAAAGCAGGAGAAATGGTATGATGAATTCCCAAGTACTCCTCTCCCAGCTGTGGTGATTATCAAACTTTTGCCATTTTTCATCTCCCCCACTTCAACACATTGGCATGCATTAATAGCACTGTTATTATTCATTGTTGCAACTTAGGCACACAGCCTGCAACATTACAGGGTGGGCAGTCAATGGTTGGTTGAGTCCACAGATCACTGAGGGTACTTTGGGGATACCTTATGCTGACATTCAAGTCTAATAGGAGATGTAACCTCAGTTCCTCCTTAGGAATACCTAGGCAAGAGTCTCTAACTGGCATCCACAGAGAAAAAAGTTTTGAAGCACTCAAAATCGTATCCAACCATGAAGATTTTATTTGAAAATCAAAATGTATTAATATTGTGTCCCTAGTGTTCAGGAAATAGAGCTCCGGGTCTCCCTTCCTAACTCCTTTGTCTTGAGACAGTCTGGCATGGGTTCTTTGGCCCTCTAAACATGCAGGTTAAAAAAAAAAAAAAGTTTTTATGCACTGAGACACTAACTCAAAAATCATTCTTTCACGATATGGACTTCCCATGGGCATTTGGCTCCATGATCTTGGCACTTGTGTTTTTCATGGCCCAGCCCCATCTACCAATCTAGCTTTTCCCTCCTTAATCCCTCATCTTAGTTAGCTCTCAATCCTATTTCCAAACATGGAATCCGCAGGCCCTTCATTTTCCAATAGCTATCTGGAGACAGTCCTTAGAGGCCGGACTCCTGTATGAAGCTCACCCCAAACTCTTGAGGCACAAGATAATCCTTTAGTTCTTTCAGTGAACTTAATTCTCATTTTCTTAATAGTTCATCATTTGTTGCCATGCACTCAGATATGTCACACAATAATCATTTTCCCATAGCCACCCTATTGTCTTGCTCTCTTTCCATTCGAGTTAGTCTTTAAGCTGACTAAGGCCAGTTAACAAGGAAGCCGCTGTAATCTACACTGTGCTAGAATTTCCCATCTCAGTGCTGGTTAATGCAACAGATAGCCACAAATTCTTGTAGAATAATAATCATTTACTACTGTTCCTATAAGGAGCATCTGACTTTACCTGGCTAATGCCCCCAGGGCCTGGAAACAGTTTACATAGAAGAGGAATTACTCAGACAGGTCCCAGCCTAGATCTCAACCTAGCCAAAAGTGAGTTCAGGCACCTGAGGAAGGTTAGTACACCTGGTGAAGGTAAAGGATTGAAATGTGGCCAGAGAAGGAGTCACTACAAACCATTTTAGGCATATGGGACTTTATCCTTTAAGTATGAAGCTTAATCTTCAGTACTACTTTTGTGGGTTGGCAAGTGTTTAAAAGCTGACCCTTGGGGCACCTGGGTGGCTCATTTGGTTAAGCGTCTGCCTTTGGCTCAGGTCATGTTCCCAGAGTCCCAGAATTGAGCTCCACATCGGGCTCCCCGGTCGGCAGGAAGCATGTTTCTCCCTTTCTCTCACTCTCTCTGCTTGTGTTCCCTCTCTAGCTGTGTTTCTCTATCAAACAAATAAATAAAATATATTTTTTAAAAAGCTGACCCTTTTTCCTAAGTCATATCAAAGGGCTCCTCAAAGATCCCTCACTGTCAAGAATCTCCCTAGTTTCTAATGTTCCCTCTGCAAGCCCCAGTTCTCAGAATTCTGTAAGGAATCCATCATAGCTGGGACTGCTTTTGTAGTCCTGGGCAAACTCCCTTTAAGATAGCTCATGGCTGGCTTTCTCTCTCTACATTTGGTCTGCAAGAAATACACAGATGTCTTTGCCCACACATATTCTAGTACAGGCATTTCCTCGCCAGCTTTCTCTCCTTGCCCACAATGGACACATTCTACAGGCCACACAGTTCCTCACCTTGGATGTTCTCCGGTCTCGGTCACAGACCAGTTCCTGAAGTTCATGCAAACTGCAGTGGACAATGTCAAGTGCCGAGGCCGGTAGTCCCTCCAAGGTGCTTTTCACAAGGTTTGAGGTGAGGAATAAAATTTCTCTGGCAAAGGCAGAGACACAATCCTCTTTCAGGGCAAGTTTCCAAGGAATGAGAATGGAAAATGGTTAGGAGCAGAAGTACACTATTGACCCACCAGAAGCCATGGTCCCATTATCCTTTTACAGATTAGCAGGTGAAGCTCCAGAGGTGAAGTCACTAGAAGCCACTGAGTTAGCAAGTGGCAAAGCCAGGATCAAACCTAGATCCCTCTGACTCTCCAACCTATGCTCCTTATTGTCAGTGTGTTCCATGTATTAATTATCATTTACATAACACATATAAAGGTGAGCCTTGAAAGGCAGGTCTGGTATAAGAGAAGCAAAACTCCTGACAGCTCGCACTGGCATAGAGCATGCTTCCACTCAGGTGGAAAGAAACAATTCTCAGTATAGTGCCTGTAGGTGAAGTAATTAAAGTTGCTGAGTTTCCCCGTGGGACTGATGCTTGTCCAGGTGTATATATTACTGTGTTTTGTTAACAGATTGTCTACAGGCAGTCTTGCTTACTTTCAGTTTTTCTCATATCACCATCACATTTAAATGCATTGTGGTGTTTGTACTTCTGACTCAAAGAAAAAAGAAAAGGAAAAATGAGAAGGACTTGAGATGGTGGGTCAGCATAGAGAAAAGAGAAATGGAGGCTCATTTGGGGACAGTCCAACCAAATGGAATGTTTAATATAGTCTTTAGGCCACCTGTAAAGATGTAGAAAATAGAGACATCAAGATTCCCTAAAGCAGCACTGACAACAGAATAATATCACTAGTCAAATATATACTTTCAGGGGTGCATGAATGGCTCAGTTATTAAGCATCTGCCTTCAGCTCAGGTCATGATCCCAGGGTCCTGGGATTGAGCCCCATGTTGGTCTCCTTGCTTGGCGGGAAACCTGCTTCTCCCTCTCCCACTTCCCCTGCTTGTGTTCCCTCTTTCACTGTCTCTCTCCCTCTCTGTCAAATAAATAAATAAAATATTTAATATATATTAACATATTAATATATATACATGCTTTTACATTTTTTAAAAGATTTTATTTATTTGACAGAGAGAAACACAGCCAGACAGGGAACACAAGCAGGGGGAGTGAGAGAGGGAGAAGCAGGCTTCCTGCCGAGCAGGCAGCCCGATGCAGGCTAGAATGGACTCCGGGTTCATGACCTGAGCTGAAGGCAGAGGCTTAACCACTGAGCCACTGAGGCGTTCCATGCTTTTACAATTTTTAGTAGCCACATTAAAAAAGTTCCAAGAAATAGATGAAAGTAATTGTTTTTAAGATTTTACTCATTTATCTGACAGAAAGAAACACAGTGAGAGTGGGAACACAGGCAGGGGGAGTGGGAGGGGAAGAAGCAGGCTTCCCACAGAGCAGGGAGCCCCATGCCCCCGATGAGGGGCTCAATCCCAGGACCTTGGGATCAGGACCTGAGCCAAAGGCAGATGCTTAACGACCGAGCCACCCAGGCACCCCAGATGAAGGTAATTTTAAGAATACATTTGTTTTAACCCAATATAGCCAAAATATTGTCATTTCCACATGTGATCATTTTTTAATGTGTTAATGAGACATTTTCCATTCTTTATGATAAGTCTTAGAAATCTGGTGTGCATTTTACATTTCCAGCACATCTCATTTCATTTATTTATTCTTAGTAATTTCTACATCAAACGTGGGGCTCAAACTCACAAGCCAGAGATCAAGAGTCACATCTCCTCGACTGAGCCAGTCAAGCCCCACAAACACACCTCATATCAGACCAGCTGATTTCACATGTTCAGTCGTCACATGTTGCCAGTGACTACTATATCGGTCAACCATGCTCTAAAGGGACATTTCAATATAGTGAACCTATGACATATACAATCTTCATAAGATCATGAGGAGGAAGGTGAGTTTCCAAATTAAAGACCAAAAAATAGTCAAAGACATAAAACAGGAGAGAGGTGAAGAAGAAGGAAAAGTAAAGGCAAGGTGGGGAAACAATGGCTACCCCAAAAGCACTGAGGTGCTAGAGAAATGGAAGTGTGGGGAGAGGCAAGGACCTTGGAAAAAAGAAATCTGGGGACGGAAAAATCAAAGGATGAGATAAGAGAGTTTTGAACTTCAAAGCTGAGCCCATGGCTTCATTCACCTGCAAACTGTTACTCCTGCATTTACAAAAAGAAGGCCTAGTGGTTGATTTCTGGAGTGGGGGCAGTGATGCACAAACGTAGAAAGCTGATAATCAGGGTCGCATACTCAGCTTTTCAGCACCAGAATCTTATTATCTTACTTTGTTAGCTTACTCAGAGCTGTTTAAAGCTCCACAAGCCTTCGGATAAATACTGAACAAATGGAAGAAAGAGTTCAGGAGAAAAGTAGAATGCTAATTGATTAATACACAGGAATAGGCCTTTCTGGAAGTAAAATAGGTATAGTCCCTTATTCATATTACCCCCTTGCCGGGAGGGTTTTGTTTTGTTAATAATCTCACACCCAAAGAGGGGCTCGAATCCACAACCCCGAGATTAAAAGTCATATGCTCTTCCGATTGAGTCAGTCCCTTGCTAGCTTTAAAGTTTGTTGTAAAACTGAAATAGTAAGTAGAGGTTTATTTGGTGAGCATAGTTAAAGCAAAGAATTGAATAACCTCCAAGGATTGTTTACTCAGAGTGACCCATAGTGGAAGTCACCTTCCTTGTGACAGAAGTAGGACAGAAGCCACACCTCGACCTACTGGTCCCCTTGGTGGCTACAGACAGGTTGTTACTGTCTAATGTATTATACCAGAAGCTCCTGGCAGTCCACAAATGTGTCTTTCAGGTTTCTCTGTTTTGTTTTGGGCTTACATGGTCACTTCTGAGCTCTAGAAAAATCTGGCCACACTAGGTCTACATTCTCAAATGCCATCCATCTGCCCCTCTGAGTTATCACAGAACATCTGACCAGCTCCACTCAGAGGACTGGGTCACCTGACTGGTTTCTATGCCTCATGAGAATGAGATTCCCATTATATGAAGAACTGCTAACCAGGCCTGGCTTTAGATTTTCCTGTTCAGAGAGAGAGAAGGGCAAGTCTTGATTCATTTCGCTTACAGGATCATCAGGTTCCTGCTTTCTTATTGTTAACTAGTCAAGAATCCAATTTCCATCGTAAGTTAGTTACAAATTATAACTTTTCTGTTAGCAGGGATTATATCTGATGAAACTTGATCTTATAATCTTGTATTTATTAGTTATGAAATATTTCGGTTTTGAGAGAAATATTTCTTTTCCCAGTTCTAGGAACATCCTCTTATACTTCCTTATAAAATATACCAACAGCGGTGCCTGGGTGGCTCAGTTGTTAAGTGTCTGCCTTCGGCTCAGGTCGTGATCCCGGAGACCTGGGATCAAGCCCTGCATCAGGTTCCCTGCTCGGCAGGAAGCCTGCTTCTCCCTCTCTCACTCCCCCAGCTTGTGTTCCTTCTCTAGCTATGTTTCTCTCTGTCAAATAAATAAATAAAATCTTTTAAAAAATTACTGACATGTAAAATATGTCAATATACTGACAGATTGAAATGATAAACTAAATGTAACAGGATCAAATTTTACATAAGAATAAACTCTTTTCCCTCCATCTACTGGATATATCAATGACAGTTTGGTATCTACTGTTGGCTAAATCTAAAGTTTAAATCCTAAGCAATAAAAAAATAAACGCTGCCAACTCTTTGGTCTCAGTAGCACTTGGGGAATAACACTACACAAATCAATTATGTGATTCCTTTACATAATAGACTTTTTCATTAGTATTTTTAAACGATTGCCCAACATTCTCACCATTGCACCTCTTCTCAGAGCTGTTACCAAATGGTACCATTTACCGATTTGATTTTCATCTTTCTTCATTTCTTCGGCTCTCCCTCTGGCAGAGCTGCTGTCAGTCAGCCAAAATGGTCAACAAGAGAATGGAAGGAATAGAAGCAGAATTCCTGCTAAGTCTTCAAACAGGAAAACCAGGGCTGGACTAATCTTGAACTGACCACAAAGAACTGGATAAAGGCAATGGTTCAGGCCTCTCCTGCTCAGGTCTCCCCGGGCGTAATGACACTGGGTCCTCACTCACCTTCCTCTCTGCTCTCAGCCCACCCCAGCCAGTCTATTCCAAGGCACGCTGCTCACGGCCTCTCCAGCCTCCATTTACTGCTGCTCAAAGCAGACTCTTATGTCTCAAGATGCCCCAAATTGAACTTAAGTTCTTCCTTGTGGTCACTGCACCCTCAGCGGGCCCCTATTTCCTGCTGGCAGGACAGGACCAGGTGGCTGAGGTTCCAGGGGTCAGGACAGAAGGGAGAACAGCTCTTGGCCACAGCTGTGGCGTGCGGCGTTGCAGAGGGAATCTAAAAATTCCATCTCAGAGAGAATGTTGCAAATGAAGATGGAGAAGTGTGTTGAATAAGCAAGGGAGCCTGGGGAAGTTCTCAGTCCAGGTGAATGGGAAATGCTTGTGATAATTCTGGAGACAATGGCATTTGGGGACTCTTCACACATATGCATGCCAGAGCAAATAGAGGGCTGACATCTCCCAACTTTTCAGGAGAGAATCCTATCTCTTGCCACACTTCAGGCCTATTGATTCTTTCTTGTTCAAACAGTTCCAATTCATCCAGGCTTCAGTAACCCCTCAGCTACAGCTGTATTGCTGGCCCTCAACATTTCTTGCCTTGGATTATCCTTACCCCCCAGCTTGTCTCCATGCCCCAGTTACTTCTCTTTTGGGAATCTAATGCACAAGGTTTTCAGATTAATTTTTCAAAAATCCTCATAGCACCATGCCATCCCTGGCTGAAAACTCTGCTAAATCCCTGCTTTTTTTTTTTTTTTTTTTTTTTTAGTTTTATTTATTTAAATAATCTCCACACTCAATGTGGGGCTCGAATTCATGACCCGAGATCAAGAATCATAGTCTTCTGACTGAGCCAGCCTGGAGTCTCTTCCAACCCTTACCTCCCCCACCCCACTACTTTAAATATAACGTTTGAACTCTTTAGTCTTAAAAAGTTTTCTTCTAATGTGTTGAAGAGCTAAGGTGGGCTAAGTTTGGGAAGTCAGTTACGCCATCATCTGGGAATACTTTTATTCCTCTTCTTTAAAGTTGCAGAGCAATGGGAGCGTCACAAGGGCAGACATTAAACGTGGAGATCCAGAGATGGAGGCTTCAGAAGCTTTGATTTACTCTGGGGGAAACCAATAGGTGAAAAGGATCAGGGGTTGATAGGCAAACCCAGCAGCCTCCATTACCAGGCTGTGGCATTTCTAAGGGAAAGAGGTGGTTGTATGTGCCATGGTGGGCCCATAATTGCTCCCCCATAATGATAGAAGAAGGAAGCAGGTACCTCTTCCCCAACAAACCCCAGTAGCCCATCCAGAACAAACAATACCCCTCCAGGCCCAGTAAGCGAGAAGGTATGGCCTCGCAGACTGTAATGCTTTGACTCTAATTCGATGCAAAGATCAATTAAGTAGGCTTGACTGCTGGAATCTGTGATCTGGGCCAGTTCATTCCTTCCTGGATCTAGATATGGAACTCAGAGCACTTCAGCATCCAGGGCACACAGGTGGACTCTAATCACATATTGGCCCAGACATTTCCACGAGGCCAACCCAGTAGACCTTTAGCTGCATCCATTAGGGGAGGGTTGTGGTCAAGAAACTCATTCACTTAATGCATGTTTTTTGAGCATATAATGTGCACCAGGTATTTGTACTGGGAATAAAACAGTGATATGACACTGAGTTGGTAACTTATAGAATACAGAAGAGAGAGACAATCAAATAATCACACAAACTAATACAAAATTGCAACTATGATAAGAACTCAAGAAGGACACATGTCTTTGAGTTCCCAGAAGGGAGATTTCTCATGGTAGCAATGCTTGAGCTAAGATCTAAAAATTGAATAGGAATTAACTAGACAAAGGAGGGAAGAATGATTCAGTAGGAGCAGCATATGCTAATGCCCTATGGCTAGTAGGACTGAAAGAAAGCTGGCATACCTGGAGAGAAGAGAGTAAAAGGGGAGCCCGGTGTAAGGTGAGGTTGGGAGGTGGAGAGGGGACAGACCATGTAGGATAGTATAGGCTTTGAGGAATTTTGTCTGTTTCCAAAAGGAAATGGGAAGCCATTTAATAGTTTTAAGCTGAAGGGTGTCACAATCAGATTTATATCATGAAGAGATCACTTTGTCTGCATCATAGAAAATCGATTCGAAGGGGAGCACAGTTAACAGGTCCAAGCAGGAAATGATGGTTGCTTCTATTAGGCTGATAGTGGTAGGAGCAGAGAAAAATGAACAGATTTGAGTGATATTTGAGACATAAACTGACAGAATTTGGTGATGATTAGATAAGGGGTGCAGGTAAGACAGAAGAGATAGCTCAGAATGACTCCTAGGTTTCTGGGTTGCAGAACACGATTGACTGAGGTGTCGGTTACTGAGAAAGAGAAACCAAAGGAGGGCCATGTTTCTGGTGCTGGGAACAGTGTGATAGATAGAGCAAGAGTGCAGTTTTGGACTTGATGAGTAGGAGGTCATGTGGTAGGCAGCCTCTAAAACAACTCCCAGTGATCCCAGACTCCTGGTATTCACATCTCTATATAATCCTTTTCCTTTGCCTGTGGCTGGACTTAGTGTATATTTGTTTTGTTTTAACTAATCTCGTGCCCAATGTGAGGCTCGAACTCACAACCCTGAGATTAAAAGTTGCATGGTCCACTGACTGAGCCAGCCAGGTGCCCCTGGATTTAGTGTTCTGTTTCTAATGATTAGAACAAATTGATGGGAAGTCACTTCTGAGATTAGGTTACAAAGAGACTGTAACTTCCATCTTACTCACTCCTTTCCATCCTACCCTATACCCCCACCCCCACCCAAATCCTTGCTTTGGGGAAGTAAGCTGCCATGCAGTAAGTAGCCCTATGGAGAGGCCCTGTGGTAAGAAACTGATGTCTGCGAGCAATAGCCAGCATTACCTGAGACCCATCATCAGCCACATGAGTGGGCTTCCTCCTTCATTTGAGTCCTGAGATGACTGCAATCTGGCCACACCTTAATTGCCTGACATTCAGGCCCTGAACTGAGCCAGAGGATCTTGCCATTTCACACCTGGACTGCTAGTCCACAGAAACTCTGAGATAATAAATGCTTATCTATTTTTTTATTAAGTAAATTCTGCACCCAATGTGAGGTTTGAACTCAGAACCCCAAGATCAATAGTCATGTGCTGTACTGAGCTGAACTGGTACTCGTGTTTATGGTCTTAAATGTAAAGTTTTGGAATACTCTGTTACACAGCAGTAGATAATGAATACAGGTGACTTTTATAATGTCAAATATTTCATATAAGAAAATAAGCTAAGTTGGGGCACCTGGCTGGCTCAGTTGGCAGAATATGTGACTTGTAATCTCAGGACTGTAGGTTTGGGCCTCACATTGGGTGTAGAGATTACTTAAAAATAAAATCTCTTTTTTTCCCCAAAGATTTATTTATTTATGTGAGAGTGAGAAAGAGAGCAGAGGGAGAAGGAGAGAGAGTCACAAGCTGACTCCCCACTGAGCTACTGAGCTTGGAACCTGACATGCGGTTCAATCCCACAACCCTGAGGTCACGACCTGAGCCAAAGTCAAGAGTCATACACCTAACAAACTATCACTCAGGCACCCATAATAATAAAAGATTCTTTTAAAAAAGAAAGAAAACACCCTAAGTTGAAATTTAGATGTTATAGGTCAAAGGCTCAGAAAAGTCTAAAGTGAAGATATAAACTTGAGATTCATGCCCTCTTAGGGAGAAAGTGTGAGGTAAAGGAGAGATTGTTGAAAAGTCTTGAAAATCTCCATAATTGATTAAACAAGTAGAACTGGATGAGTTTGCAAAGGAGATAGAAAAGGAACAGCTGGAGAGGTGGGAAAAAAGCCAGGAGAAAGTTGAATCGTGTAAGTCAGTACAAGAGTGTTTTAAAAAGGCAAGGAACGATCAAGTTAGAGAAATACTGAAATACTGGTTTTTGTGTAAGAGTAAGTCATAACTCCAGCAAAACCTGCTGTTTATGGTTGGACTATAAGCCAGAATTGTGTAGTTTGAGGTTGGTAGATACAGAAATGAAGACAGAAAATATACAGTTCTCTACAGAATTTGACTTAGGAAGGTAAAGAGATAAGGTAGTAGCTGTTTTTTGATGAGAATGGGGAAGATTCCATTGAGAGAAAAGGTTGAATATATAAGAAAGAAAGAAGAAATAATGACAGTGTAAGATTCCTGGAAGGCTGGGGGGAATATTCCTTAGATGGAAGGTGGGACAGCACTGCTATTAGACTAGGAGAAAAGAACCCACAGGAGAGGTGCAGAAGTTGTGAGAGTTCCTGTTTTCTCCCTTAACATGGTCCAAGGTCATCTGCTCAGACAAGAAAAGAAGAAAGGAGGCTGGAGGCTTGAGGAAAGGGGGAAGGTTGGGAAAGATGGAAAATGGGAAAATGAGAGATATGTAGTATGTTTTTTGTGTAATATGAGGACCTGTTTGAAGTCCATGACCTCGAACTTATAGTGAAATCAATCTGTCCCATTGGGTAATGCTCAGCTGCTTAGATGCAGGCATAGAAAAACACGTAGTTGGGTGCATTCAGGTTTAGAGCTGAGACAAATGGAGGCAACAGAGGGACAAGGAAGTCTAGGGGAGTAGAGATGAGAGTAGAGAAATGTAGGGCATAAAAAGAACTATAGAAATACTACTCATGGGGTGCCTGGGTAGCGCAGTCTATTAGACATCTGCTTTTGGCTCAGGTCATGATCTCAGGGTTCTGGGATTGAGCCCCATGTCGGGCTCCCTGCTCAGCGAGGAATCTGCTTCTTCCTCTGGTCCTGCAACCCCCTGTTGTTGCTCTCTTTCTCTCCAAATAAAGAAATAAAATGTTTTTAAAAATCCTATTATAGAAATAATACTCATGAAATCTGTGCTGGAAGAAAGGGCAAGGTTGATGGATTGAGAGATGGAAGACAGGCAATGTTGATGATGCTAAAGAAGAGTTGGTATGAGAGTGGTTAAATAGACACCTGAAAGAACGACTGGTTAGAGTCAAGCAGCACAGTGGCTGAGTTAGTCATTTTGGAGGAGTAGCATTACAGGTAGTGATAATACCTGGGAGTTTGTATGGAGGGAAATGACTGAAATGGAGAGGAAATCACAAAAGATGAATAGAAGGTGAGCCCCTACGTGGCCATGAGGGACAGGCTACCCACCTGGGTGTTGTCTGGGCTGATCAAGGCATGGGTGTAGGGGCAAGCAACTGGCTTGTCTCATGGAAGTGGGATTTTCACTCATGTCAATGCACAGAATGAATGGGAGGATTCCCAGCAGATGAAGCAACAACAGGGGGTAAGGTAGAATATCTAAATGGCATGAGTACAAAGAAACAGCGTTTTATTTTTTTTAAAAAGATTTATTTATTTGACAGAGAGAGAGAGAGTGAGAGCACAAGCAAGGTGAGCAACAGGCAGAGGGAGAGGAAGAAGCAGGCTCTCCGCTGAGCAGGGAGCCCCAGCTCGACTCGGGGCTTGATCTCAGAACCCTGGGATCATGACCTGAGCTGAAGGCAGACGCTCAATTGACTGAGCCACCCAGGTGCCCCAAGGAAACAGAGCTTTAAAGAAAAGAGTGGAAATAGGCTGTGAGGGAGTGAGAAAGTCATTGGTGCAGACGCTGCTCGTTTCCTAATACCTTTAGCCCTTTTTTTCCTTACTAACAAAATCCTGGTTTTTGTTCTGGAGTGCAGTATGCCAACTAAATCCTTCTAGACCCATCCCCTCGCATTAAAGCCATGTGGCACACTTTCACACAATGAGACATAAACTTAATTTTCTTAGGGAATTTGAGACGGTTTCTGCTTTCCTGATGAAAGCATCACCCTTTCTTGCTTGGAATTGAGACATGATGGCTGGGTTGCAGCAGCCATACTGGGACAAAGCAGTTAGAAATATGGGAAAGAAGGAAAGATAATCACAGAGCTGTGAGCCCTCATTTTGACTGGCTATGTAGCCAATATCAGCAGCAGTGTAGAGCTATAGGAACACTTCTTCACTAAACCAGTGTTAGCTGACTTTTCTATTATTTGTAATCAATTATATTCCCCGTAGAGATATCAATTCACCTTGTTGTTCTGAAATACAATGGCTGTGAGAAACACAGTTACCACAAGAGAGGACTGCAAAAGAAATCACACTCTAGGGGAGAGGCCAGCAGGATTGGAGGCAGGGGGTGTGGGAGTGTTTTGGAGACACTTTGCAGGTAGGGCAACTTGCTGGTTATGGAGAAAGGATTCGAGGGCCTGAGGAGGACAGAAGGGAATGAGAAAGAGAGGAGAGGTGGAAAGCTGGGACAGATGGATGTGTAGGGATTCGGGAGAATGATTGTAGAAGTAGGTCAAAGGCCTACATGAGGCCACAAAGGCGAGATTACACTTTTAACCTTGACCAGGGCAAACATAAGTGAGACACATGATGGATTTGATTTTCAAGTCTCCTTGAGAGTAGAAACCTGTGTCACCTTCCCGGAAGGATTACCAGGTTGCCTGAGTGGGACCATCAGCTATCCACATCCTGAGTTAGCAAGACAAGAGAAATGTCATCCTTTTAGCCTCTCTAGAGAATCGAAGTGCAGATTCAAAGCTGCATAATGAAACCTGGCAATTTCTCTGGATTCCCTCCAAATGTCCCCAGGGATAGGAATAGAAGCAGCCCTAGGGAGAAGGAGGGACTGCAGGCCACAGGGCCTGCTAGGGCAGGGTGAGGGAGGCATTTTGCCCTCCCCTCTGGTAATTGGCCCACAAGGGTTGTTATCTCCCTCAGGAGGCTGGTCTTCCCCCTCCCTGAGCCCTCATAGTCCCAAAGCAGAGTGACAGTGTGTGCCTGGTAGATCATCCATGTTGCCATAGCAACAAGCTTGCCCCTGGAGCCGTGGGTTCATGGCTAAATGATCAAGTCTCTCTTAAAGGTTGCTGATGTGGGTTTGACCAGGATACTGGCCATGTGGACATGAAGGCTTGGAGTCAAGAATATTCAGAATAGGAATTTTACTCCAAATGGTAAAAGCCTGAAGAGTCCATGAATGAAAGCTATGTCTAACAGAGAGCCAGGAGTGAAAACAGAAGGAGCAGAACTCAGTCAGCACGTCTAAGGGACATGTCTATGATGCATTTGTGGGGAGAAGGGGTTGGGGATGGGAGTAAAGGAAGAAGTCAGAGCCAAAAGGGCAAGAGCGTCTATGATTCCTATTCATCGGCAGCTGGCTACACGCGGATAGCTTGCCTCTCAGCCTCTCGACAGCTGATACCCCCATGTTTGCTCTGTGCCACAGAGTCTGTCGTCTGTCACATAGTAGGAACCTGATAAATAGTCACTGAATGAACCTTCATTGACAATGCTTTCAGCCCTTGTCTATACTCCACGTTACTGAGGGACTCTTCTATGGGCACCTGCCATCAGCATGATCCTGCTTCTTCCAGGATAGTCTCTTAGAACGAACACTGTCCAGCTACTTGTCACTGAGAATAACTGTGATCAGAGATTCTTGGTGTTATCCACCTGGGTAGATCTTTGGACACTAGTACTGGCCTCAACTAGGACAAGATTTCAAATGTCCCTTTAGCCAGGGTAGTGACAGCTTTTGTATCCTCTCTTTAGTGATGGCAGCATCAGTCCCCTGGCCCAGTCCTTCCTTCTCCCTCTGAGCCCACTTCCACCTCTTTATTGACTAAGACGACTTGTCACCTTTCACAGTCAAGGCATCTAGGACAGTTGTGGCAATATTGCAGATGGCCTTGAAGCTCTCAGGCTGTGATAGTCTCTGCATACAACTCAGGATTATTATACCATCATTCTATTCTGCTTCACAATTGAAGAATGTAGTGTGTGTGTGTGTGTGTCTGTGTGTGTATGTATGTGCATGTGTGTGTGTGTGTGTGTGTCTCCCTTTTTTTTTAAAAGAATTTTATTTATTTATTTGACAGAGAATCACGGCGAGAGAGGGAACACAAGCAGGGGGAGTGAGAGAGGGAGAAGCAGGCTTCCTGCCGAGCAGGGTGCCCGATGTGGGACTCGATCCTGGGTCTCCCGGATCATGACCTGAGCCGAAGGCAGATGCCTAATAACTGAGCCACCCAGGCGCCCCACACCTCTCTCTTAATACACTATCCAGAGTTATGCACACAAATGCAAGCACACACATTTAATTACATATTTATTAAATTGGGGTGATTTTTTCATCTCTCCCATTGAAATGTAAGCTTCATGATGTCAGGGACTATTCATTTTGTTTACCACCTCAACAGTAGGTATCCACTAAGTATTCAGTGGATGAATAAATTCCTTCTGACTTATCTCAGAGCAAGCCCACTGTGTAGCTAGGAACCCAACCAGTTTATCCACTGCTCCGTGGAAGGCCCATTTTCGCCTTTCCTGCTCTATCTTTCCATCGGCATATGTACGGTCATAGCCTCTGATGTTACCACCACTACCCAGAGAGCAGTGTTCCTTTGTTATCCAAGCCCCCAGGGCTCTCTCCCATCCATATCTGCCAAGCCCACACTGCAGCCAGGCTGCTCAGCTACTGACCTTGATAACATGCCAGTGTGAACCCATGCCCCCCTGGGTTCCCCACTGAAGAGGACGCAATCTCCTTCTCCACCTTTAATATTACCCACATCCCAAAATAAGGCTGCCTTGAACTTTCAGATATTTTTTTATAAAAATCATTCTTTTTTTTAAAGATTTTATTTATTCCTTTCAGACAGAGAGAGTGAGCACAAGCAGGGGGGAGAGGCAGAGGGAGAGTAAGAAGCAGACTCCTAGCCGAGCAGGGAGCCCGATATGGGGCTCAATCCCAGGACCCTAGGATCATGACCTGAGCTGAAGGCATTTAACCTTCATTTAACCTCCATGCCTGATTCTACATATGGATATGCCACTAAAAATTGTTCCTTTTAGTCTTTGCAGTAACCCCCTTGTCTAGTAATCTGGCAGAAGCCCACCTTGGTGAGAGGAATGGTACTGGACCCAGATACTGGTATCAGAACAAACTACATTCATTGTCTTTTCTCCCTTTTATCGACTGAGCTCCCTCAATTTCTCTTCTTACAGTCCCTAGGAAGGTCTCTGCCACCACTAGTCCCCTTAGCATGACCTGACATGTGTGAATCCTCCTGTGGGCACAGACAGAGAAGCCGGTGGAATGGGCACAACACAAGGAATTTAGATTTTATCCTGTGAGTTATGAGGAGCAGACGAGGCTTCGAATTTGGAGATTATCCTGAAGAAGCAGTACCTTAGAAATAGATTTTTTTTTTTTTAAGATTTCATTTATTTATTTGACAGAGAGAACAGGCAGAGAGGCAGGCAGAGAGAGCAGAGGAGACAGGCTCCCTGCTGAGCAGAGAGTCCTATGTAGGCCTCGATCCCAGGACCCTGAGATCATGACCTGAGCTGAAGGCAGAGGCTTCCACATCAGGCTCTCTGCTCAGTGGGGAGCCTGCTTCCCCCTCTTTCTCTCTGCCTATTTGTGATCTCTCTGTGTGTCAAATAAATAAATAAAATCTTTTAAAAAAACTTAAAAAAAAAAACTGCAACTGTGTTGGGGTGCCTGGGTGGCTCGGTTTTTAACCGTCTGCCTTCAGCTCAGGTCATGATCCCGAAGTCCCAAGATCGAGCCCTGAATTGGGCTTCCAGCTTGGCGGGAGGCCTGCTTTTCCCTCTCTTACTCCCCCTGCTTGTGTTCCCTCTCTCACTGTGTTTCTCTCTGTCAAATAAATAAAATTTTAAAAACAAAACAAAACTGCAACTGTGCTGCTCAGATTTCCCTGCGCTGTGTACTTCTGAGTCTTCACTGACCTAAAGAGACATTTTGTACATGATTTGGATGGCCGAGGTGAAGCAGTTAGTACATCCTCTTCATTCTTTGCACTGTCCGGGAGGTCAGTGAGCTGCCAGTTTTGTTGGGGAGATTTGCAGGCTCCCCTTGCTAGTATAGTGAGGCAGTCAGGCCCATAGGAACTCCAGGGGCCCCCAGATCCTCCTTCAGCTTCTCTGACTCCTGAGCCAGGTGCTTGTTTATCTCCGCGATCGGCACCAGCTTCTCCTATAGGACCTCTATAGGTCCTATTCCAAATTTCGTCCAAACTTTGGACAGTTTGCAGGCAGTGGGTTCTGGGTCCAGCTCATCCTTGTGAATTTCAGCTCACAGTCACAGCATGGAAGAGAGGGATGAGTAGCAAGCAGTCAGGCATTCCTGGGTTCACTTACCATAACCTTATTCAAATTTATTCAGGTATCTCTTGCACCTCAACAAGAATAGGACTATCAAGTCCTTAACATGGCTGAAATATCTGATGATAACTCAGTGCCCACAAGCTATACAAGGTCCAAAGCACTGAGCTAACACTTAAGGAAATAATGACAGTAAAGAGCACAGAGGCTAATCAAAGGGCTGAGAAGATCGTCTCCCTGTACATGTGATTCATCCCTCATTTATTAAATAGTTAATATGTGTTAGGAGGTCTGCTATTAAATGAGATAATAAAATTAGCTGACATTGGGGATGTAGTCTGTATTATGCAGTTTTCTAAAGACAAAGCACTTAGAGTACTCGAAGCACTCAAAATGTTATTATTGTGCTTTATATGTAGTATCAGGTTTAACCCTCCCAGTGACTTGCAAGGTGGTGATTGGAGTGGATGCTGTGGGTATTTCTGTCCCTTTTACCAGGCAAGCACACCCACCTCCCAGCTGCTGTGCGTGTAGGGGCTAAAGGTTTACAGCTCTCCCTTTTCTCCAGGCAATTGCCTTCTCCCCGACAGGGGTCTCTCTGGGAGATTACACTGCATACCAACCATGGGTGACTTTCAGTAGACAATGACTAAAGAACATGTATTAGGAGTTAGTTGGACAGTTAGGTAGCCAGGATCCCCAACAAGAAAATATGGAGTCAGGACAGCCAAGATAAAACAGCACTGACATCCTGTTTTGAGCTTAGACAGGACTGAACTAGCATTATATTCTGCAGCTTTTGCAGAAATGACTTCTGCAAGACATTTTAAAATAAGGCAATTAACCACAGCATTTGTTAATATCATGGGCAAGGGGCAGTTAAGACATAAGCCCCCAGATGTCAGCAAAAAAAGACCACCAGCACGTTGACATTAGCCTAATAGGTAGACATATGCACGAGCAAATCCCTGATTGGCAGGACTCAGCACACCCTGATTGCTTAAGATACTTCCACAAGGGTGCATGGGTGGCCTAGTTGCTTGGGCAACTGCCTTTTGCTCAGGTCATGATCCTGGAGTCCCAAGATCAAGTTCACATCCCGCTCTCTGCTCAGTGGGGAGTCTGCTTCTTCTTCTGACCCTCCCCCTTCTCAAGCTTTCCCCCTCTCTCAAATAAATAAAAATCTTAAAAAAAAAAAAAAGATAGTTCCACAAAAGAGCTCATAAAACCCCCTGAACTTAGAAACCTCAGGGGCAACCCTCTTAGACCCCCTTCCCTCTCCAGGAATCTTGTACTGTTATTGCTCAATAGACTTTGCTTTGCTACCAACCACTCTTCATCTGGTCTACCTTTTCATTCTTCGAAGAGGTGTGACCAAGAACTATGGGCACTAAAGGAAGTGAATTCCTGCAAAACGTAGGGCATAAAAAGTTAACTCCTTGCCTTAAGGTGGGACTAACTTTGTTGTCCAATTCATGAATGTCCTCTGAATCAGACTGTAGCTAGACTCCAGCTGAGACCACATCCTCAGTCCTGCCCCCATCCCATTCCCTTCCCTCTTATCTCCTGAAAATACCCCCTCAATCAGTCACATTCCCCTCAAACCCTTTCTCCAGTTCTGCTGCAAGGGAACATGACCAGGGGAGTATTGACACTATCTCATTTACAATGAGGAAACAGATGCAAGAGAGGCCAAGGAACTTTCCCAGGAACATTTCCAGACTTCATAGTAAGCTGTGCAAGTAGCATTTGAACCCAAATAGTCTGATCCTATGCAATTTGTCACTGCCTTCATTTATAAAGAACTTGTTATGTGCCAATAAATGTTATGTCTCAACAAATACTAGTTCCAACCCTTTTACTCAGATGCTCAGAAATGAAAGTCAGTAATATAGGATCCTTGTATTTCTAGAAGCTTATAGCTCTTGGAAGAAACAGTCACCAGTAGAAAGCAGTGGGTATAGGCATAAACACACACCCCCACACACCCATATACACAAATCTATACACATATATGCACATACATAGACATGTACCTGGGCCACACCCGCGCGCACACACACACACACACACACACACACACACACACCCCTATGCCACCCCTTGACACTGAAATTGCCTACAGCTGCTAAAAATGTCATAGACTCTATGTTCTTTTTTTTTACGGTTTTATTTATTTATTTGACAGAGAAAGACACAGCAAGAAAGGGAACACAAGCAAGGGGAGTGGGAGAGGGAGAAGTAAACTCCCTGCTAAGCAGGGAGCCCAATGAGGGGCTCAATACAGGGCTCGATCCCAGGACCCTGGGATCATGACCCGAGCCGAAGGCAGATGCTTAAAGACCAAGATACCCAGGCGCACCTAGACTCTATGTTCTAAAAACATACAGTTTAAATGGAAAAACTAATTTAAAAATCCTAACATGTTAAATATTTTAACCATATATGTGTATTTCTTTTTTTAGTATTGGCAGGATTTTTTCTGCTTGTTTCCTTCTTTATGTTTTTATATAATAGAAGGTTTAAAAACACACGTACACAAAACCAGATACCTATTCATATGTCCAAAAGGATATTTAAGTATCTCAGCAAATAGTAGTAATGGTGTATGGGTGAGGCTAACCTGTAGTCTAAGGAACAGAAAACAATATAAAACTGCAGGTCATTGGAGGAAGTAAGAATATGAACATTAAATTTTCAGATATTCATTTGTTCCCACATTATGAAGTTACGCTTTCTAATTACTGAATTCCCACAGAGGCTGCATGCCCGGGCTCTTCCTTCCCACCTCGCAGTGCGGCTCTGCTCCCGAATCTGCCGGAGGCCCCTGAGGCCTGCGCCAAGACGAACTGCTCCCTGGACCCCGAGACCTGGGCGTGAGCTGCTGGCAGCAACCTCAGGCAAGTCACGGACCTCTATGAACTTGGGTTCTCAGCGGTGTGAAAGGAGAAAATGATAATCACTTCACAGGATTTTTGCAAAGACAAAAGAGGGCAACCTTTGGATGGCACCTCAGCCCAGCACCTGAGTAGATGACAATAAAGGAATGGGAGAAGCAGCAGAGCTAAGAAACAGCAAGCAGTGTGGGAGAGCGACTGGGAGAGCCCCTGACTCTTCCTGTGGCTCAGCAACCACACAGCGTGGGGCTGGCAGCAGAGGAAAAGGAACCTGCAGACGCTCCTTCCCCTTCCCCCGCCATTGTGACCAATGAACATTGTGCCACAGCTGTTGTATTGATTATTGTTAGGAATGGGGGTGGTGACAATGGTGGTTGCAACAGCCTCAGTAGAAAGCTCTGAAGCACCATTTATTGAAGAGACTGCCTTTTTTCCACTGGATATTTTTTCCTGCTTTGTCAAAGATGATTTGCCCATAGATTTGTGGGTTCATATCTGGACTCTCTACTCTGTTCCATTGGTCTATTTCTCTGTTTTTGTGCAGTAATCACAGCTTTGTAATAAAGCCTGAAGTCAGGTAACAAGATGCCCCCAGCTTTGCTTTTCTTCTTCAGCAATTCCTTAGCGATTCGGGGTCTTTTTTGGTTCCATATAAATTTTAGGATTGTTTGTTCCAATGCTTTGAAGAATGATGATGGAATTTTGATCGGAATGGCATTGAAAGTATAGATTGCTCTGGGCAGTATAGACATTTTGACAATGTTTATTCCTCCGATCCATGAGCATGGAATGGTCTAAATGGTGTTGGGAAAATTGGACAGCTACATATAGAAGAATGAAACTAGACCATTATCAGGGCGCCTGGGTGGCTCAGTTGGTTAAGCGACTGCCTTCAGCTCAGGTCATGATCCCGGAGACCTGGGATCGAGCCCCATATCGGTCTCCCTGCTCGGCAGGAAGCCTGCTTCTCCCTCTCTCACTCCCCCTGCTTGCGTTCCCTCTCTGGCTGTGTTTCTCTCTGTCAAATAAATAAAATCTTTAAAAAAAAATGTTTTTTTTAAAAAAAAAGAAAGAAAGAAACTAGACCATTCTCTTACACCGTACACAAAAGCAAACTTGAAATGGATGAAAGACCTCAACGTGAGGCAGGAATCCATCAAAATCCTGGAAAAGAACATAGGCAGTAACCTCTTTGACATCAGCCACAGCAACTTCTTTCAAGACACGTCTCCAAAGGCAAAGGAGACAAAAGCGAAAATGAACTTCTGGGACTTCATCAAAATAAAACGCTTCTGTACAGCAAGGAAACAGTCAACAAAACAAAGAGGCAACCCACAGAATGGGAGAAGATATTTGCAAATGACACTACAGACAAAGGGCTGGTATCCAAGATCTATAAAGAACTACTCAAACTCAACATCCAAAAAGAACATGAACTCATCAAAAAATGGGCAAGAGACATGAAGAGGCACCTCTCCATAGAAGATATACAAATGGCTAACAGACACATGAAAAAATGTTCAGCGTCACTAGCTATCAGGGAAATTCAAATCAAAACCACACTGAGACACCACCTTACACCAGTCAGAATGGCCAAAATGAACAAGTCAGGAAACGACAAGTGTTGGAGAGGCTGTGGAGAAAGGGGAACTCTCTTACACTGTTGGTGGGAATGCAAGCTGGTGCAGCTGCTTTGGAAAACAGTGTAGAGATTCCTTAAAAAATTAAAAATAGAGCTACCCTATGACCCTGCAATTGCACTACTGGGCATTTACCCCAAAGATACAGATGTAGTGAAAAGAAGGGCCACATGTACTCCAATGTTCATCGCAGCAATGGCCACAATCGCCAAACTGTGGAAAGAGCCAAGGTGCCCATCAACAGACGAATGGATAAAGAAGATGTGGTACATATATACAGTAGAATACTACACCTCCATCAGAAAGGATGAATATCTAACTTTTGTAGCAACATGACTGGATTGGAAGAGATTATGCTGAGTGAAATAAGCCAAGTAGAGAAAGTCAAGTATCACATGGTTTCACTTACGTGCAGTGCATAGGGGTAATATAGAAGACAGTAGGAGAAGGAAAGTAAATGGGAAGTAGGATAATTCAAGGAGAGAAACAAAACAAGAGAGACTTTGGACACAAACTGAGGGACTTGGAGGGAAGGGTGGGAGGGATGGGAGAGCCTGGTGGTGGGTACTGAGGGCACCTATTGCATAGAGCACTGGGTATGGGGAATGTGGAATGAATCTTGGAACACTGAAAAAAAATTTAAGTAACAATAAAAATAAATAAATTTAAAAAAAAAGAAAGCTCTGAAGCAAATTGCCAACTCCTTGACCCCTTTACCCCTTTGATTCATTAGTATCTGTCTCCTAAAGGCAGATGCTTAACTGACTGAGCCACCCAGGCACCCCTCCCATGTCCTTCTGGTATATTGCCATAATTTTTTAGCATATCCTTATTTTTTGACATAAGATGACTCTGGCTCACCTTTGTATGTTAACTGTTCTAGCCCTGGAATTGCCATTTTTCCAAGGGACCTGGTTCCTTTTAGTAGAGTGATATTTTAAAATCATGATCTGGGCCCTACATTGCTCACTGCTTTCGAGGCATGATTGCCTCCATCTTTGTGTCTATATCTATCTATCTATCTCTCTATCTACCTACCTACATATCTATCTATCTAGCTGGATTACTTCAGATATTCCAAAGCAACCGATATTTTGGTGTTCTTTTTAGTCTTCTCCCAGTTCATATTTATATCTGTCTTCTCCTACAGTAAGAACCCCAGCTCTTAACACATCAATGTCTATACTTATTTGCTTAATTTGACAATACCTCAAAATAGTTTCAGAATTGCTGTAACCATGATCTATTAAAAAAAAAAAGCCCTATTAAGCAAAATTTATGATTTCTTTTTCACCATTTCTTTTTAGAATGAGAGTATTTAAAGTATTGGTTCAAACATTATTTGAATTAATTCTTTCCTTTTTCCTCCATGTGGTCATCCTATTACTTTCAAATATTGTTAATTGGTATCTGTTTGCATTCAATTTTCTTTTTTCTCATACTTGTTTTAATTTAATTTTTGAATAAGTAAAACATTAAGGCTTTAAAAATCAAAACTATACAAAAAGCAAATGCAGAGAAGTGTTGATTCCTCTTTGGTTCCTTTCATTCTATTCCAACCCACCATCTGTAGGTAACTGATGTTATTAATTTCTGCCTTATCCTTCCCATGTTTCTTTTTTAAGAAACAAGCTTTATTACTCATATGGCATACTTTATATACTTTTATGAGCTTTTCTCCCCCACTTAATAACATACTCTGAAAGTCACTCCATACCCGTTCACAGAAATCTCCTCTTTGTCATCATAGCTTTGGAACCCTCCACTGCATGAATAGCATTGTTACTCAAACCAGACTCCACATTAGGGCATTTGGATTCTTCTTCGTTTTTGTTTTTTTGTTTTATTTGGGTTTTTTTTTTTTTTGATTACAAGAAATACTGCAATATATACCTTGTGCATAGATATTTTTATACTGCTACAGGTAGTTTCAGTCTGGAGACAGAAACCCATCATGACTTAAATAGGAGAAATTTAACATTAAAAATTATTAAGCTATGACAGAAGAGTAACAAAGATGTAAAGAGAACTCTAAAGTAGAGTTTTAATATAGAACTAAAAATCCTAGCCTCAGCAATCAGACAGCAAAAAGAAATAAAAGGCATCCAAATTGGCAAGGAAGAAGTCAAACTTTCACTATTTGCAAATGAAATGTCTATGTAGAAAACCCAAAAAGACTCCACCAAAAATTTGCTAGAACTGATACACAAATTCAGTAAAGTCTCAGGACACAAAATCAATGCACAGAAATGTGTTGCATTTCTATTCACCAATAATGAAGCAGCAAGAAGAGAAATCAAGGACTTGATCCCATTTACAACTGCACCAAGACCTATAAGGGAGACCTAGGAATAAACCTAACCAAAGAGGTTAAAGATCTATACTCTGAGAGCTATAAAATGCTTATGAAAATAATTGAAGATGACACAAAGAAATGGAAAAATATTCCATGCTTATCAATTGGAAGAACAAATATTAGTTAAAATATCGATATTACCCAAAGTAATCTATACGTTTAAAGCAATCCCTATCAAAATATCAACAGCATTTTGCACAGAGCTAGGACAAACAATCCTAAAATTTGTAGAGAGCCATGAACGCCTCCAAATAGCCAAAGCAACTGTGAAAAAGAAAAGCAAAGCTGGAAGCATCACAATTCTGGACTTGAAGTTATATTACAAACTGTAGTGATCAAGACAGTGTGGTACTGGCACAAAAAAGACACAGATCAATGGAACAGAACAGAGAACCCAGAAATGGATCCTTAACTCTATGGTCAACTAATCTTTGACAAAGCAGGAAACAATATCTAGTGAAAAAAAAGATAGTCTCTTCAACAAATTGTGCTGAGAAAATTGGACAGTCACATGCATAAGAATGAAACTAGAGCATTTTCTTACACCATACACAAAAATAGACTCAAAGCGGATGGAAGACCTAAATGTGAGACAGGAATCCATCAAAATCCTAGAGAAGAACACAAACAATAACCTCTTTGATCTCGCCTGCAGCAACTTTTTTTTTTTTTCAGCAACTTCTTACTAGACATGCCTCTCTAGAGGCAAGGGAAACAATGGCAAAAATGAACTATTGGGGCTTTATCAAGATAAAAAACTTCTGCATAGTGAAGGAAACAATCAATAAAACCAAAGGGCAATCCTCGGAATGGAAGAAGGTATTTGCAAATGATGTATCTGATAAAGGTTTAGTCTCTAAAATCTGTAAATAACTTTTAAATTCGACACTTGAAAAACAGATAATTTAGTTAAAAAATGGTCAGAAGACATGAATAGACATTTTTCCAAAGAAGACATCCAGATGGCTAACAGACACATGAAAAGATGCTCATCATCAGGGAAATACAAATCAAAACTGCAATGAGATATCACCTCACACCTGTCAGGATGGCTAAAATTAACAACATAGGAAACAACAGATGTTGGTGAGAATGTGGAGAAAGGGGAACCCTCTTACACTGTTAGTGGGAGTAGAAACTGGTGCAGTTACTCTGCAAAACATTATGGAGGTTCCTTAAAAAGTTAAAAATGAACTAGCTTATGACCCAGCAATTGTACTAGTAGGTTTTTACCCAGAGGACAAAGAAATACAGATTCAAAGGGATACAGGCACCCCAATGTTTATAGCAGCACGATCCACAATAGCCAAATTATAGAAAGAGCCCCAATGTCCATTGATTGATGCATGGATAAAGAATAAGTTATCACTTAGCCATAAAAAAGAATGAAATCTTACCATTTGCAATGACATGGGTGGAGCTAGAGCATATCATACTAAGTAAGTTAGAGAAAGACAAATACCATATGATTTTGCTCATTTGCGGAATTTAAGAAACATAACAGATAAATAGGGGAAAAAGAGACAGAGGCAAACCATAACAGACTCTTGACTACAGAGAACAAACTGAGGGTTGCTGGAGGGGAGGTGGGGGATGGGCTAAACGGGTGACGGGCATTAAGGAGGGCATTTGTGATTAGCACTGGGTGATGTATATAAATGATGAATCACTAAATTCTATAACTGAAACTAATTTTACACTGTATGTTGACTAACTGAAATTTAAATAAAAACGTGGAACCAAAAAAGAAAAAAAGTAGGGTCGGCAAATTTTTCCTATAAAGGGACAGACAATAAATATTTTAGGCTTTGTAGCCTGTACTGTCTTTGTCACAACCATTCAACACTGTATAGACTCTCCATAAACAAATGGACATGGCTATGTTCCAATAGAATTTTATTTACAAAATAGATGATGAGCTGTATTTGGTCAACAGACCATAGTTTACCAACTCGTGTTCTAAAGAATGTCCTAGGGCTAAGGGAGAGGTACCAAGGAAGAACTGTCTCTCTCTCTGTTAAATAAATAAATAAAATATTTTTTTTTTTTTAAGATTTTATTTATTTGACAGAGAGAAACACAGCTAGAGAGGGAACACAAGCAAGGGGAGTGAGAGAGGGAAAAGCAGGCTTCCCACAGAGCAGGAAGCCCAATCTCGGACTTGATCCAGGGACTCCAGGATCATGACCTAAGCTGAAGGTAGATACTTAATGACTGAGCCACCCAGCCGCCCTAAATAAGTAAAATCTCTTTTTAAAAATACAGCACCCCAGAACAAGTAGCACCCCCTTCCTCAGGCAATGTCCTTGTAGGGCCCTCTACTGACAAAACTTAACATCAAGCTTTCTGTTAAGGAGAAATGCTTGAGTCCCCTCCATTACCACAGAACAGGTACTGATGGGTACCACTGAAGCTGAGAGGCTCCTAAGGTAAATTCCTAAAAAGTTGGATTTGTGAGCCGAAGGGCAAAGGCAGATAAATGTTCTGCGAGATTTTGCCGAATTTATGTCTATAGGGGTTTATCATTCTGCATTTCCACCAATGGAATATTAGAGTACCCGGTCATCTTACAACCTCAGCCAAAAAGTGTGTTGCCAAGCTTTTTGCTTTTGACAATAGGATAACTGTGAAGTTTTATCTCAATGCCATGTTAATTTACTTTTATTTACTGTTCGTAAGGTTGAACATCTTTTCATATATGTTGAGTCATTTTTATCCTTTTTTTTTTTTGTAAATTGTATTTCTTTTGTCCATTTGCTTATAGGAGTATAAAATAAGTTCTTAACTAACTTAAAAGAAGGAAAAAAAATCAGGGCAGCTACAACTGCAAATTACTTGTGAAGAAACAGTTTTATAGGGCTTTTTATTGTTGTTTTCCCTTAACTTACAGACTGATGTTCAAATCTAAGTTTGGTTTATTTCAGTGTTTACTTAGTTCTTCATGTGATAGAGTGAGACACGGTCCTTGCTATTAAGGAGCTTACATCTTACTGGGAAGAAAGATGTGTGAAATTACTTGGGAGACTGTAGAACTGTGATTAAAATATGAATTGGGAGATACGTGGGCTTGGGTTCAAATTCCTGCATCACCCTTTCAACAGTTAGCTGTGTAATACCGGGCAGATGCCTCAATGTCTTAGATGGAAAATGATAATAAGTATCCCACAGAGTTCTTATAATAATGTTAGTTATTATATGGAAACAACTAATATACTACCTGACACATAGTAGACATACAAAAAATGGTAGCTAATAATAATAAATAAGAATGATTATAATAATAGTAACAAAAGTGATAGAGGAATTTACAGAGTGTTATGGTAGCATATATATACTCATTAAATTTTAATTGAATTTAAACGTATATTATGACTAAGTCAACCAAAATATTTAAGCTATATGTAGTATATTTCATTTATAAGAGAATTTGTTATATTTCCTTCATATAATCTTCTTAAATATTGGTGAAATAAAAGTAAACGCTTAAGAAATAATAAAAACACAAATGTAAAAACCACAAATCTCATATTCTGAATTGTTAATTATATAAAGGAAGTATTAGCATAAAATGCAAGATGGTAGAATTCACACATTTTTGTCACCCATTGATGATTTTAAAGACTTAGTTCAAGCAAAGAATTACAGTTCAATTGACTGATTCATTTACTAATTTTCTCAGTCTCTGCTTATCACATTTATACTATGAAACAAAACATGAATTCCAAGCTCATGTCTAGTTAAAGTAGAAAATATTTAAACATATTTAATAAAGGCCCTTAATTCATTATGTAATCTACAGCTTCTAGTTGATAAAAGTTAGCAAAACTGTCCTAGAAACCATGATCTGAAACACAGTTATAAGAAAACACATTTGCTGTGGTGCCTAGGTAGTGCAGTTGGTTAACCCACTGACTCTTGGTTTCAACTCAGGTTGTGATCTCAGGGTTGGGGACTGGGCCCCAAGTCCAGCTCCAAGCTCAATATGAAGTCTGTTTGAGATTCCCTCTCCTTCTCTTTCTGCCCCTCTCCCTTCTCACATGCTCTCTCTCTTTAAAATAAGAAATCTTAAAAACAAGCAAACAACTAAACAAAAAAAACCTCTGTTTTATTTTATCAAATTACAAAAATCCAACTATGCCATGAGGGACTGTCATAAAATGCAGAAAGCAAAAAAGAGAAAATAATATAATCTTACTACTTAGAATTAAATTGCATTTAAGTTGTACCATATTCAAAAAAATTCACCAGATATTTGTTGACCTCCTATTATGTGCCCGGTCTAGTTTTGTTTTTTGTTTTTTGTTTTCTGTTGTTGTTTTTTTTTTAATATTTTATTTATTTATTTGAGAGAGAGAGAGAGAATGAGAGAGAGAGAATACATGTGAACCAGGGGTGGGTGGGTGGAGGTAAAGGCAGGGATAGGAGCAGAGGGAAAGGGACAAGCAGACTCCCAGCTGAGCACAGTGCCTAATCTCACAACCCTGAGATCATGACCTGAGCCAAAATCAAGGGTCTGGTGCTCAACCCACTGAGCCACCCAGGGGACCCCACCCAGTCTAGTTTTATTTATTTATTTGTTTGTTTGTTTTGTTTTGTTTTGTTTTAATTTTATTTTTCCAGTCTAGTTTTAAATACTCAGACTGCCTGTGCCCCAGGGAGGCAGGAGGCAAGTCTGCCTTGTTTGTCTCCACCCTCCTGAAAGAATGGTGGCCCCTGCTCCCTGGGTTCAAGACGTGACCTGCAAAATCTACTCCAGAACACTGAGCTACAGTACACATGAAATAAGCATGTGTGTGATGTTCTGAGGACCTAGATGAGGCTGTGCACAGCACTATTTAGAACACACACTATAAATTCTAAGAATGTACATGCAAATATCACTTTTATTAATGGTTTTCATTTTTGCTTGAGCAAAGACAGCTAAAAGCTGTGGACATTTTGATCCAACTTAAAACTCTGCCTTGCTTAAAGAAAGCTGAAGTACAAAACCACCCTGAAAACATGAATTATTGATGATTATTCTTATTTAAAAAGTGATCTTCTTAAAAAAATAAAATAAAAAAATTAAAAGTGATCTTCTTTACTAAAGGACTTGCTGCAATCACTTTATTTTATTACATTAACTAAATGGGGACTACTAGGAGTTATTTTTATTTGAGTTGCACAGTACATTTCAATTTCAATTTAATTTACCAGAGATTTATCTGAAGTGTGAATTTTTGAGACCATATTAACTGATACACCTCTAAATATCTCAAATTTCAGCTCTTGCCTGGGACCGTGGAGGATTCCAGCTCAGTAGTGTGGCTATGTGCTGTCTCTGCTGACATTAGTTCCATTAGAATGCAACCCAGTGGATGGGGCTTCAAAACTTCCCTGAAATTGCACTGGTTTGCGGAATAGCTATAGTTGTGTTAAGATTCATATCTTCCCTAATAGCTTCTAATATTGAACTTTAAAGATCCTAAATTGATTTAGATTTCTTGATAGGTTTTAAATGGGTTTTGTCCTTGTCATCCTTTCTCCTGTGCCCCCATGTCATTATTGGTATCAAAACCATCTCAGGGACTTCTTCAAAAATCAAAATACAAGAACATACAAGTCTAAAATGTGTCTGTCATTTCCTTGGCGGCGCCTGGGTGGCTCAGTTGGTTAAGCCACTGCCTTCGGCCCAGGTCATGATCCCGGAGACCCGGGATCGAGCCCCACATCGGGCTTCCTGCTCAGCAGGAAGCCTGCTTCTCCCTCTCTCACTCCCCCTGCTTGTGTTCCCTCTCTAGCTGTGTTTCTCTCTGTCAAATAAATTAAAAATAAAATAAAATAAAATAAAATAAAATGTGTCTGTCACCTTGCAGGCTCATTCTCCAAGGACATTTTCTTCTGCTATATATATAATTAAATAAAAGGCATAGTGCTCAGCAGTTGCCATTTTGACATATTCTATTTAAGGATTGATTGCTTTTTCTAACATTTGTGAATGATATTAATATTCAAAAAAGAATCACAAGGGACCATCTGGAGTTGGACAGAAAGCAAGTATTCAATGAATGACTCCCAGAAAGACTGCCCAACAGTTTTATACATTGCTGGTGAGAGTATAAATTGGTAGAACCTTTCTAAAAAGCAGTTTTGCATCCCATGATTTATTAATTCCATCTGTGAATTTGTCATAAGGAAATAATAAGGGATGTAAAGATGTTATGGGGAAAGATACAAAGATACAGTGGTGAAAACTGAGGGAAAAAGCTACTCCACCATAGAAAATTGGTTAGATAAAACAAGGCGCCCATATAATTCTGTGGCAGAGACAGCTGGTCGCCCAATTTCTATTCTCCTCTTCTTTGTTATTAACAAGACCCTATATTATTGTGGCCTGCAATGTGCTTAGCTAAAAATACTACATTTTACAGCCTTCCTTGAAGATAAGGGTAGCCAATAAGATAGAAGCAGAAATCCTTGGGTGAGACTTCCAAGGGCCTGGATGGCTGCCTGGACCCAGCTGTCTTGATCACTGGTATGATGGCTCAAGCTCCAATAGCCATTTGGGGACCATGACAGAAAAGCCAAGAGAACTGTAGCGACTGCAATTCTGACATCCTCGAACCACTGTAACAAAGCCAGCAACTGCCTCCTTCCAGATGTCTCATTATATGAGAAAAATAAACCCTTCTATGTTTGTGCTAGTCAAACTCTGTTCAGAGCAGCCAAACACAATTCCTAACTGACACAGATGAAACATTTTGCAACCACTTTAAAAATATCTTTCTAAAAAATGGAATAAAATATTAAATAAGAAAGCCAGAATACAAAATCTTATATGTATGTTTTGTTCTTAAATTATACATATACATTTTATATGAATGGAAAAGACTATAAAAATATTAAAATGTTAACAGTGGCTGTCTTAGGATTGTGGGTTGTTTATTATTACAATGAATCATACTTTCCTATGATTTGTAAATTTTCAACCTTGAGACTTAAAAAAAAAGCTGTAAGATTGCCTAATGCACACACATGATGGGTAAGATTGTAAATTGGTTTTGGAAAGCAATGGGTCAACATGGATCAAAAGCTTTTAGAGTTTTCTTGCTCTTTAATTCTGTTTCTACTTTGACCTCTCTTGGTATAATAATATTAGACTTAGACAAGGGTTTACGCACAATGATGTTTGCTACATTACCTTTGATCCTGAAAGAATGGCCAACATTAGGAAAGTTTATAATTAAATATATATAAATATAATTAAATAAATGACAGTATATCCATCCTATATTACGAATACATACAAATCATGATTAAAGCAAGAAAGAGAACACTTTGGAAGTTGTTTTAGTTATTTTCATGTCCCTAAGTCCCCCTACCACTGATGCACTGATGGGTATCAGTGGAATAGGAAGGTACCCCTGATCTAGAAGATATTTCTAGTTTCAACTGAAATTATATTTTTGTCTGAGTCCACTGCAAGAAAATTTGTTGAGAAAGACAGATGACTTTTCTGTTATGTTTCTGTTATGTTTCTGTGTCCAGAGTCAAGCCTTAACGAGCCATTTCTTCAGGTTCTACCCATCTGCCATGACAGCAAGACCCTGAGATGGGTGCTTAGGTAGGAGGAAGACATGATGTATTGGATGGAGAACATTCCTGCTCAGAGGAAGCAACAGCTGGCTCATATGTTTGACCTCACATGCTCCTGGCTCACTCATGTTCAACAGAGGCTGCATGGATGCTTCTATGCATGACGCCCACATCCAGGTACCCACCTGTTTCTCTCCATTTTTCTGCAGTCAGGTGGGGCGGGCTTCGGACATGCTCAACCAACAAAGGATGAAAGTTGGTGGATAAATGTCCCAGTCCCCCATCCTTTGGAGAAACCATTCTGAGGGCATTCTACCTGTTTCCGTTCTACCCAAGGTTCTCCAGTGAGACTGAGCCCTGATTGCCCAGAGCAACAAGTAGCTCTATAACATACCTTGTTTTGCCCTTTCCCTCTTCTCAGTTCTGTACTGTTTCCTGAAATCACTTCTTAAATAAACAACCTGGAACCTTACCCTTACTTCAGGCTCTACTTGTAGGGAAAACCAACTAAGTCAGAGGGAGCTTGGGATGAAAGAGGAGAAAGAGAAGTACCAGACCTCATTTACCCAACTTTGGGAGCCCAAGAACATTAATAGCCATAACTCATTTCCCTTGATATATTAGACCAACAGTTTTTGAAAAGAAGGCAATAAATGCAATAAAAAGATATATCAGAGTGCATAGCATTCAGTAAGGATGAGCACTGTTTCATGCAACTTTGTTTTCAGAGGTGTTTGTGTATGTGTGTGGTGGTGGGGGGAGAACAGGGTCACAATGTATAATATAATTCGTCCTGAGGCTTGCAGTCCAAAAAGCTGGAAAACCATGGATCAAGAAGATACCACATGAGTTCAAGGAGTCCCTGCTCTGCTGCAACAGAATTACCTAAACATTTATGAAAAAATTTTAATGACATGGAAAATGTCTTATGTTGGGGACTGAGCATGGTGGGGGGAAACATCATAAAATGTGGAATATAGTATGACCTCAACTATGTCAGAGAAAAATTACAAAGCAAAAGACCAGAGTCATTCATTCATTTCCAGCTTTATCCAACGTGGTACATTCCTAAAACACCATGAGTAATAAAAAGGCACTTAATTTAAAATGAGTGTGTGCACATGAAATAAGGGAAGAGAAGAAGACACAGGGCAGGGACTCTGTGGGTCTTGTTCCATAGCGCCAAGAGTCCTGTTCGTTGCCCAGAAGACAAGAATGATTTGTTGGATGAAAGAGTGGAAGTTACAGGAGCACATGTTCACAAATCCTAATCTTAGAAGCACAGAGCCTTGCATGGCCCCAGGGAGGAGGGGGAGGCTGACTGATGGTCCTGCTTTATGCAGCTACAACAGCTGTATACCTTCCAGCATTTGCTGTGGCCTCCTGGGCACTCCAGACCCTGCAGTTGCCACAGATCCTGCTGTAATCATCCATTTAGGGGACAATTCTGTGTGTCTGCTTTGGAAAATGTGTTAATTCTTTTTACTGAATCATTGAAAAAACAGTGTAAATTAATTGTTAATCAGGTGAATAGAAGGCATATATGTCAACACATTAATCATGGTTTCTTCTGGATAATGGGGTTAAAGGGGGCACCAAGATTAGCAGGGACTTAAAAGCCAAGGTTACAGGACCTACTAGAGCTGTATTTTATTCTCATGACCACCCAACAAAACAGGTACTGTTATCCTTCTATGATAGAGAAGGAAAATGCTTAATATTAATAATAGCTAATAGTTATTGAGCAATAGCTATGTACCAAAAGTAATGCCCAATGTTTTATGTATATAATCTCATTTAATCCAATAATTTTATGAAGGAATCACATTTATTTTCCCATTTTACAGATGAGGAAAAGCAAGGCTTTAGGAAGAGTACTTGTGAAGAAAGAGCAAATGAACACAGCAAGCATGGACGCTTGCTCCTTGCGTCTCTAAAGCAATCATGATTGACCCTTAGCCAACCCCTGGGAATGTGGCTCTTGGTGAGTTTTTTTGGGTTAGTAATTAGTGATTTTGTTATGTGCACCTGGAGCAATGAACCATGTCCTCCTGGCTCGTCAGGTTGTTTTGACTTAGTGTCAAGATGGATGATATGCACCTGATTCCACTGTTGGGTCCTGTGTTTTGGTAGCCATGGGAGATTGTACAATCCTGCTTAGGCTATCAGCCCCCACATAAAGGCCTTGGACCCTGAGACTCAAAGAGGTTTCCTGGGGCAGGGACATTCCATACATGTTCCTATGCTTCTCTTCCAGAGAGAAAACACATCCTGTGGGTCCTTAGATGAGGAAGAGCTTTGGAAGCCAGTGTCTGATCTCTTTGAACTTCAAAAATGCACACTTTTCCTGATGCCTTTGTTTTGTATCCTTTGCTTCCAAGAACCCTATCAAACTGCTATTGGATCTTATAAGTTTTCACCAAGTGAAACACTACCCAAGACCATGCAACTGAAAGGTGGTGGAAATAGAATTTCGGCTCCGACAGCCTGACTTCAAGCCTGCTTCCCTAACCATCATCTTCCACTGTCATACTGCTAGCATATGGTAAGTCCAGCACTCAAAATTGGTGCTATTATTATTGTGATGACTGTACTTCATTTTCTAAATTTTCTTTGATGATAAGCATTATTTGATAATCAAAGGGAAAGAAAGCTTAGAAATGTCCTTCGTTAGAAGATAGAAGAGGAGTCAGAAAGGAAATAGATTATAAGGAAGTAAGTTAGCATGACACAATATAGCTAAGTGAAGGAGCAGTAAGATTAAGTGTAAGGCAGTTTTACAGGAGAAAATCTTGCTCTTGGCCTAGGCAAAAACATATTGGATAGGACACACAAAATACAAACCATAAAAGGAAAAACTGATCAACTGGGCCTCGCCATTAAAAATTTCTGCTCTGTTTTTTGTTTTTTTGTTTTTTTTAAAGATTTTCTTTATTTGACAGAGAGAAACACAGCCAGAGAGGAAACACAAGCAGGGGGAGTGAGAGAGGGAGAAGCAGGCTTCCCACTGAGCAGGGAGCCCCATGTGGGACTCGATCCCAGGTCTCTGGAATCATGACCTGAGCCGAAGGCAGTCACTTAACCAACTGAGCCACCCAGGCATCCCCCTGCTCTGTTAAGATGGTAAGTAAATGAGAGGACAGCTCACACATAGGAAGAAAATATTTGTAATAAATTTATCTGACAAAGAACTGGTATCCAGTATACATAAAGAAGTCCTACAACTTAATATTAGGAAAATATTAGAAGTGGGTAAAATACTTGAATAGCTACTTCCCAAAAGAAGATGTAAGATGTAGGAATGGAAAATAAGCACAAAAAAGATTCTCGATATGATTGATCACTAGAGAAAAGCAAATGAAAATCAGAATGAGACATGTGTACATATCTACTGCAGTGGCTAAAGTAAAAGATTGACAATGGAGAACAACCAGAATTCTTACATATTGCTATGGAGAATGCAACTGGTTTGGAAAAACAGCTTGGCAGTTTCTTGAACATATGTTCTACATAATGCAGCACTTCCACTCCTAAATATTCCTTCCTCTTAAAATGATAACATACGTCCACCCAAATATTTGTATATTAGTGTTCACAGAAGCTTGATTCCTAAAAACTAAAACCTGAAAACAACCCAAATGTCCATCAGTAGATAAATGGGAAAAGAAATTGTGCTTCCTCAATTCAATGGAATACTACTCAGCAACAAAAGGAAATAAACTTGCTACACGCAACAACATGAATCAATCTCAGGGACATCTCTTTGAGCAAAAGAGGTTGACACAGATGAATGCCTATTGTATGACTGATTATATTTAAATGAAATTCCTGGGATCTTTTGGAATGAATGGAAATGTTCCATAGCTTCATTGCGGAGGTAGTTATGAGTATATACACTTGTCAAAACTCAGCAAACTCCATGCTTAAAATGGGTGCATTTTATTGAGTGTAAGTTATAACTCAATGTTGTTGATTTAAAAATATATGAGGCAGCTCTTCCATCCAGCAGCTGTGACATCTGCTCCAACTTTGACCCTCCACCCCCAGACTCAACTGGAATCACAGCCTACTAGCTCCACAATGGTATCAGATGCAAGAGCTTGCACTTAAGTAAAAAAAAAACAAAAAAAACAGGTCTCGCTGGAAACATCCAACCAAATGTTGGGCAACTATTTTTCCAGAACAAATAGCAACGCATGCATCAGAAGAGGTGATGAGGGTGCCTGGGTGGCTCAGTGGGTTAAAGCCTCTGCCTTTGGTTCAGGTCATGATCTCAGGGTCCTGGGATCGAGGCCCGCATCAGGCTTTCTGCTCAGCAGGGAGCCTGCTTCCTCCTCTCTCTCTGCCTGTCTCTCTGCCTTCTTGTGATCTCTCTCTCTGTCAAATAAATAAATATAATCTTAAAAAAAAAAAGAAGAGGTAACGAATAAATATATCACAAGGATACAGTCCACACATGTCAGAACCTGGTCAGATAAGACAGTTGAAGGAATTTCTTGGAACCCCCAATAAACACAGAAACCTGCTTTTTGGACTGAGCTAAAGCTTTCACAACAGAAGTAAGACCTGAAGAGAACACCTGTTCAGAACATTGCTGACAGAAATATATATATTTTTTAATTTTTAAAAGATTTTATTTATTTATTTGACAGAGAAAGAGAAAAAATGAGAATGAGCAGGGGGAGTGACAGGCAGAGGGAGAGTTGAGAAGCAGGCTCCCCACTGAGCAGGGAGCCAGATGTGGGGCTTGATCCCAGGACCCTGAGATCATGACCAGAGCCAAAGGCAGATGCTTAACCGACTGAGCCACCCAGGCGCCCTGACAGAAATATTTTTAAGTGACACAAAGAATATCCAGGAGATTCTAGGAAAATCATATTCAGGGGAACGAAGCCTTAGCAGCCAAAGCAGCAAATGTCCCAACGGCTGGACTGCCAGCAGCGGTCACTCTAGAAGTGAGGACCCGTCTGACAGAATCCCCCGAAAGCAGTAGTCACCCTGTGAAATTGTCGTGACTGGCAAGCTGAAATGACCAGAAAAATAAAATTGTTATTTACCAGAAATAATCAAACAGAAGGTCTCGTTCTTCAATGAAAATATTAAGATGCAACATTTGTTGAGACCTTGAGATTCAGTAGCTTGGTCACTTGATTAGAAAAATAATTTCTAGGGCATCTGGGTGGCTCAGTCGGTTGAGTGTCTGACTCTTGATTTTGGCTTAGGTCATGATCTCCAGGTTGTGAAACTGAGCCCCACCTCAGGCTCCATGCCCAGTGGGGAGTCTGCTTCAGATTTTTTCCCTCTCCCTCTCCTCTGCTCCTTCCATTTCTTCCCCCCTAAAATAAATAAATAAGTCTCTTCCTTTAAAAAAAAAAGATTTTATTTATTTATTTGATGGAAACACAGCTAGAGAGGGAACACAAGCAGGGAGAATGAGAGAGGGAGAAGCAGGCTTCCTGCTGAGCAGGGAGCCTGATGCGGGGCTGGAGAACTCCGATATCATGACCTGAGCTGAAGGTCAGACGCTTAACGACTGAGCCACCCAGGCACCCCTAAATAAGTCTTTAAAAAATAACTTCTAATAGTTTCTTCAAAGAATTGCATATAAGCCAGTTTTGTTGAAAGAGGAATGGTTCATTTTTTTAAATGTTGCAGAAAGGCAGGGAGAAGATAACTAGAAAAGGACCATTGGATCAATCAATTGGTGGTGACTAAGAGTTTGAAGATGACACATTCAATAGACCCGGGGGTCAGAAATCAAACTGTTGAATGTGAGAAGAGAACACTTGCCATGTAGAACAGACTGGGATGCTTTTGTTCCCTGGACCTGTAAGCTTACACACGGCATCTGCGAACCATATAGCTCCACAGCTGCTGAAATCGGAAACCCAGAAATCTAATCAAGTAACTCATCATACTGTCTATCACAGATATTTTGTAATCTCAAGTAAAGGAATGTAAAGATTCTCTTCATCACTGTAAGGTTTTTTGTTTTTTGTTTTTAAACACAATACAAAACACAAAGCATTATTCATCTGTTCCGCCTCCTTTGGGTTCTTCTCTTAGTTCTCAGCAGGCTTCCTCTCCCTCTGGCCCAAGAAGACTTTCTGTCACATTGGGATAAGGTTCCTCATTTATCTTTTCATGCAGTCCCTCTCCCCCACACCAGGAACATGGAGCCTCCCCCAATTAGAAGCTCTCCCCTACCTGCCCTAAGAATTCTACCCCCACCGATACCCTGAAAGCGCTGTTTTTCCGCAGCATTTTCAATCACTCCCTTATCCCTGCCTTCCCTCTGCCTTTACCAGGTGCTCCTAACCGTCACCGTGATTTCTCCAATCTCTTTCCACCGCTGAGGCTGCCAAACTTTTCAAGTGAGTCAAACCCTTCAGTAACTCTTTTCGGGTCAGACTTTCCCCACAATCTGGCTTCCTCCTCTGCCCCAAGAACCTCCCTCGGGTCAAATCGGATTTTACAGACGCCACTCCCTAATTTCTACAATTTGACGTTTGGATCTAACCCTATCCTTATTAAATGTCCCTTTTGGGCTTCTGAGAAACCTTTCCTCCCAGTTTCCATGATAGTGTTTCGCCCATTTCCTTCCTCCACTAAATCTTCTGACCAATCAGTTTATTTTTATGTATTTATTTTTTAGAGAGAGAGAAGGGATGGGCAGAGGGAGAGGGTAAAAGAGAGAGAGAAACTTAGGTAGGGTTTATGCCCAGCATAATGCAGAGCTTGACCTTACAACCCTGAGATCATGACCTGAGCTGAAATCAAGAGTCTGATGCTTAACTGACTGAGACCCCCAGGCACCCTTCTGACCAATCAGTTTAGATGTTCCCTCCTCCCTCCCTTCCCTCTCAGGCAGCACTTCTCAAACGCTAATGGGCATAGGACTTACCTGGGACTCCTGTTCAAAAGCAGATTCTGATTTAGCAGGCGTGCAATGGAGCCCAAGATCCTGCATTTCTAACAAGCTCCCATGAGAGGCTGAAGCTGCTGGTCCAGAGACAGGCTAAGTATCAAGATCTCAGAGAACAGATCCTGCACCCAGATTCAAACACTTTTAAAACACAACAATACCAAATGTGTTTAGTCCAACATGAAGTGCTCTGAGTCACAATTTCAGTGCTACAAAAATGAGCGTTCAATGAGGATTACCCATAACTTTATTATTTAATTTTTTAAGAAAAAGCAGTTTCCCTCAATATAGTAAAGACTGGTAGGGAGTAGAAGCCCCGAATGTTGCAGATAATTAGTGTTAGTTTTCCATTAGCAAAGGTGCAAAGAGAAGGTCAAATTAGGTGAGGAGGAGAAGAGGAGAGTTCTACCTAATCATCAGCCTGGAAGTCACACAGTAGTTTTTTTCCAGAATATGTATCGATCACCGAGTGACAAGAAGATTCAGTCACTCTCACTTCTGAATAAACCAAACTTATATCCCCGCACATATGATTGTTCAATTGCATCCACTGCCTTTCTTCAGCGATTGTGCTCGTCAACTGGCATTTGATTTTAGATTCATCCTCCCAGACCCATTCAGCCGAGGCAGTAATTCAACCTTGATGTGATGTCAATGATCACCCAGGAAGATAACAGTTGCGGTCCTTCCATGGCACAAAGCTTTGAAAGGCTGGCTTCTTTCATCTCCTTTCCTCCTGTGTATCAAGAAGATTTCTGCCACAGTTGGAGAATTCATTCAATAGCATGATTTGGGCTTGGTGATTAGGAGATGCCTAAGCTGCACTTTGTTATTTAATCACCTACAAAAAAGGGCCATTTATTGCTCCCGGTACTTTAACAGTAGACAGACATTGGATTTCAAATCTTTCATGAGTTCATTGAAATTATGTTCTGAAGAAAATAAGGTGGCATTAGAACACAGAATATTTGGGAGCAGTTTCTTGATGAAAGGCCTTACCTACTAAGGATGTTATTTCAGGCAACCGAAAAATAAAGACGGAATTATAAAGCAATTTGTGTCAAGATGCAAGTAATAGCTACTGGAATAGCAAATGAATGTAGTATTATCACTGCTATTGAAATGAGTCAAAATTAATTCACAGTGAACTATTTTTCTAAAGATGGAAAGAATTTGCAGGTTTACTATCATGAACCCCCAACAGTAGATGTTAGCATTTGTCAAATACTAAATGCAAATACTCAGGTAATTAAATAAGGTCAGAAGAGGATAGGGAACAGAAATTTTCCTTTTAAGTTCATCAAGTAAAACCTGACACCTCTTTGAGTTATCTGATTGAGAATAATTAATTGTAGACAGAGATGAAGTCAGACTTGATCTTACAGTAACAGAACATTTGTCTTTCTGTTCCTGTGTTCCCAGCAATTCATCTGAGGAGAGATCTCAGGCTGGGGAGAGGTACTGTTTAAAGCACACCAGGAGAGGAAGTATATCTCTTTTCTATCACTAAATCTCCACTTGATTCACACAATGACAAATCTGCATTTTCATATTTCGGAGACCTACGTGTAAGAGCGCAAATAGTCCTAGCATTGTCCTACCCATTCTTCCTGGCATCACCAGAGTCCCTGAGGGAGCCTATGGCTAGTGGGAGGCATGAGAATTGCAGTAAAACACAGCAGGGTTCATTCAAGTCTTGGGTAAGCCATCTGCTGACTCTGCAATTCTAAGTAATTTCCTCAGCCTCTAAGAGATACAGTCAACACAAAGGGAGTTAATATCGCCTAATCCTTAGAATGATGAGGGTTAAACATGGAACAGACACAAAGCACTTAGTCTGGTCAATAAAGGATGGCTGCTGTTGTCATTGGGATCACTTCAAGTCTTCATAATTGCCACGCTGAACACCTACCACAGTCCTCCATTGCGGAATAAAGTCTGGTGTAGACTGAAAGGCAACAACTTCCAAATTAGTCCCACTTCCATCCCAAACTAGTGAACTCACTAACCCCTGAGTATCTTCTGGACTTTCCTCTTTGTTTATTCACTCAGTCAATTTTTCCTTAATTTATTTATCAACTATTATTGAGGAACCATCATGCAACAGATATTGGGATAAGTGCTGAGGTTCCAAAAATTAGTAAGATGCAGTCCTTAGCCCCAAGTGGGTCCAGTAGAAGAGACAGCTGTGTGTATAAGTATTTATGATGCAAAGGGAAAGCTGCTGTACAAGCAAAGTGCTGTGAAGTATACAGAGAAGGAAGCATTTCATTCAGATCTCCTTTTTTTTTTCCTTATCCTCAATGTCCTCCTCTATTTCTGGTATATAAATCTTATTCAACTTTCAAAACAAAACAGTTCCAAACATTGATATCTTCAGCACTTACCATGCGCTTACTGAATGCTTAGTCCCATGCATTGGGCTGAGCAGCATTTAAAAAGGGTGTTTTACACCTCTGAGTTGCTGCTTCTTTATTATCCATCCTATATTCTCCTGTATTCTCAACCATGCCATCATGTGTCTCTACCTCCCAATTTCTTGTGTTCCTTGAAATCCAGGATTGGGTCCTCTTGGATGAGTGCCCACAGCTGCTAACATAGCTAAGGCAGATAGATGATCAATACATGTTTGTTTATTGCTTCTAAGTCCAAACAGCAAATTAAGTTTGAGGTTCAAAATAAATTCTAGAATATGTTTAAAAGAACTAAACTGATTAAAAATGATGTGTAACATAGGCTATTGGTAGTGGATACCTGAACAAGAGAGATGGAGTGGGTGCTGGGTAGGTACCAACAAATTCAGCCATATATCTCTACCATGGTACTTTTAATATAGGATGATTGCTTCCACTGTTTGACAACAAGAATGTTTTGTCCCAGTATCTATGAATAAGATATTGTCACCAGGATGCCATTCACATTAATGAATTTTCATCTTCAAAGAACTGATCCATATTTTCCTAGTAAATGCCCTTATGATCATTTTAATCCTTGATAAGTATATACTGTAGTGATACCATTTCCATCTTTGTTTTACATTCCCATTTTTAATTTACTGAAGTTATTTTCATTGGATTCAGTTCTGCTTTATATAAAAATTTCCAACAGAGGTTTGATTCACCACTCTAAGTTTTGTCCATATGAAACTTTACTGATTATATTTTTGCCACTTTGGGTTTTCTTTTGTTGCCCTCATTTTGACCAATCCCAATTTTATCTGGGTCAAATTAGACAGACCTAAATGTTATTAAGAAGGTCTAATGACTAGAGTTTTATTTCATGTTGATAATTTCTGAGTCTAATTTTCCAAGTCAATTTTTAGCTTTCAATATCACCAAGAGGATATCATTCCTCAGCAAGCTTTGTGCTTGTGCTTTTTATAATAAATTTTGTTTGTGAGCAGCATTAGCCATTGTCAGTTGATTATTTCTCACAAGTCCAATGTTTGCTAGTGATCTGGTCAAATTGTCCTTGGGGTGAAAACAGCAGAGTCCAAATGGTACTGTCAATGGAGAAGGATCATAATTTCCTGCTTCAGAGGTCACACATTAGGGATGCAATCGTTTCCCCTTTATACTCTTATAATACAAACACCCTCTGGAAGAATGAGATGTTAAAATACAGCTGGGAAGAGGCAAGTAACTGAAAGCACCTATTCTGCAAGACTGCCAGGACTCATACCCTATTTCTACCATTTACTAGCTGTGTGCCTTTTGACAGGTTACTTACTAATTTATGCCTCAGTTTCCTCATTTTGAAACTAGAATTGTGATGATTTTTTTTTTTTGAGAGAGAGAGAGAGAGAGAACAAGCAAGCATGAGAGAGCAGGGAAAAGGGAGTAGGAGAGAGAGAATCTTAAGCAGGCTTTGTGCCCAGTGTGGAGCCCAATACAGGGTTCGATCTCACGACCCTGAGATCATGACCTGAACTGAAATAAAGAGTTGGATGCTCTACCAACTGAGTCATCCAGACACTTCCAGAATTGTGAGGATTAAATGAATTAATAGTCTCAGAACAACACCTGGCACAAATAAAATTTGACACAAGTAAAATTTTAAAATAATGGCACAAGTAAAAATTAAGTTTCATTATTACTGTTATTCAGAATGATTGTTTCAGTGTCCTCCAAATACATCATTTCATATTTTGACTGTGCTTCAAATTCCTCTCCTAAAAAATGGGGCTATTACTAGTACCAGCCTCGTAACCAGTTTGCTGTTGTGCAAACTGAATGTAGAATACAAGGCTTAGAACAAGAGCTTCACCCTGGCACAGGCTTAAGGGCTATATAAGTGCTTTGTTGCTGTTATTGTTTTGTTTTTGTTTTTTTACCTTCAAGTGAGTGAGTTTACAGCATCCCAAGAGCCCAAGAGCTAGTTACCATAGAGAATATTATAGAGATGACATAAGTTGCCTAGGACCTCGAGGTTGCCACCAAATAAGTACAAAAATGTATTAAAAGCAAAAGAGAGCTATGCAGCTATTTTAAATGATAAGCTACAATAATGTAAACCTCATAAGTGTAGGTATGTTTGTCCTTATTGTTCCCTGCTTATGTATCCAGCATCTAGAACAGTGCCTGGTACATCATAGGCAGTCAATAAATATGAAGAAATGAATATGAAGATTATGTGACAATACAGAAAGTGTTTCTTATATGGTATTAAGTAAATAAAGCATGATATAAAATTATGTTATACTATGATCACAACTTTGCAGAAATAATCATACCTATGGTGACCACTAGACATAAGATATAGAACTGAAAAGAGTTGTTGTTATGCTGTCTGTGATTTAATTCTTTTTAGAAGGTTAAATAAAGACGGTAAAGGCAAAAAGATCCTAAAGAAAAATTAGTCGTGTTATTCCTTTCTATAATGTAGAGTACCATATCCATATCCTTTTAAAGTTGGTCTTGAGAAGTCTCATTATGATCACACACACACACAAAAATTGACTTAAACCAATGAATTGAGACCTTTGATTATTTTTCTACTTTCTGATTTCAAGAAAAAAACACAAAGGTACATAGACATAAATGGAACATATAGGATATATATCAGACACAGACATACAAATACTCTTTCAGATTGTGTCTTGAGCTGATTATCCATTCAACATAATCTCTTAGACCATCTACACCCACTATACAGTACAATGAGTATTTATGATCATAATGATCTTTCCAGGGAAATGCAAGGACTTTGATCACCAAGCAAAGATTCAATTACACTCACTACCCTACACTTACTAAGGCCTTAAAGAGGCTAATGCCTTTTAGAAAGATTTTTTCTATGGAAAGATGTGAGCAAAAGGTGTTGGGTTAATTTTTAGTTAACCAGAAAATTTAATTAACTGGAATGACGCATCCCCTGAACATACCCATTAAATGAGGTTTTATTGTACTTTGATTTCTAAAATCTTTGTCCAGCTTCTTCCTATTAAAAATGGCTAGAGGAAAAGACATAATTCTTGAGTCAGACTGCTTAGGGAAGAATAGATTGCTCTCAGTCTTAAAAAAAAAAAAAAAAAAAAAAGACAGGGGCACCTGGGTGGTTCAGTCGTTAAGTGTCTGCCTTCAGCTCAGGTCATAATCCCAGAGTCCTGGGATCAAGTCTCATATTGGGCTCCCTGTTCTGTGGGATGTCTGCTTCTCCCTCTGACTCTCTCCCTGTATCTCTTATGAGTAAATAAATAAAATCTTAAAAAAAAAAGACAACAGGTAAAAAAACAAAACAAAACCACATACTCTTCTTGAATGGTTCTCTGACTATGCTTGACTTTGACGCTCAGATAGGCTGAATGAAACAATCAGCTCAGTAAGAGAGAAAACAGGAGTTTGGGATCTTATAGTTTCTATTTAAAGTTATATTAGTGTTATAAGTCTCATTTTGGAAAAAATATACATTAGCCATTAAAAATTAATTTATTTTTATTTGTTTTCCAGATTAATTGCCCTTCTAAAATAGAAAATTGAATGAGGACTTAGCTGTTTCATTTGCAAAAGCTAATTGAAGCACATATTTATGAAATTAGACATGGAGACGTGAACCACTACCACCCACTCAACCACAACGAGAATGATTTTTTTGCTTATGAGACAGGATAAAAGAAGAGAAATTAATATGCATGCAGTAATTCCTTCACCCTCCTTCTCAATCCTGCCAGTGCCTCTTAAGGAGTCTGGGTCTTTTGTGATGATAATGGAGATAATGGGCAGAGTTGAAAATCTCAGAGTTGGGAGCAGAGGCCCCGTGCACTGAATTGTATGCTTTTTAAAATACTAACTTTTAAATTTAGCAATGTTTGCATGCATGCAAATAGATTAAGACAATTATTCTTAAAGACTTTATAATAAATGTGCAACCCCTCAGGCCTCCCCTCCCCCATCACCAGCAGCAGGCTTCCTGACAGGATGTCCACAGTGTTCTAAAGAAGCATATCCCAGCACCCAAGTACTTATTGACACTGCTTGTGTCAAAGTTGCTGGTACATTGCAGGCCAGATCAGCTCACATGGCCAAACCCATGGCCAGTGTGGGGAGGGATACACAGGGCAGGCATAAGGAGAAGGGTCCTTTTGTTACCATAATAATCTCCAACAACACATGTTGAAAAACATGACTCTCTTTTTGATCATAATTTCTACTCTCCTAACTCAAAGCTGAAATTCACAGAGCTGAGTATTTTTATGGCTCCATTTCATGTTGAGTGAAATCTCAAAAATGCCTGAGGGCTTCTCCACTCACAATGCACAAGGAAAATTCTGTCCCATTCCCTATCTCTCCCTCTGTCTCTCACACACACTGAAGTAGTCTCCTTGTATTTGTTTTCTACTGCTCCTGTAACAAATGACCACATGTAGTGTGACTTTTTAAAGCCACCACTGATTATCTGTGGGTCAGAAGTCCTGGGGGCACTGCTGAGTGTCAAGGTTCAATCAGAGCGTCAGCGGCCTGTGTTCTTATTGGGAAGCTCTGGGGGAGAGTCGGATTCTGGACCATCCCTGATGGTAAAGCATTTGGTGCCAGAGCTACAGGAGGGACTAGTGCTTGTTCTCAGCTTCCACAGGCTCATCACATTCCTTGGCTCATGGTTCCCTATGTCGTTCAAAATCAACAATTGCAGATCAAGCCCTTCTCAGCCTTCACATTTCTCTGACTTCTCCTCTTATGTCATCTTTCCTGTTTCCCTCTGCCTTCATTCTAATTTAAGGGTCCAAGTGATTACATTGGGCCCACTCCAAGATACTCTCCCTCTTAGTAGCCTTAATTCCATTTGTAAAGTTCTTCATAGCAATTCTCATATTAGTGTTTGACTAAATAAACAGGACCAGAGTTTTGGGAGGAAACCTTGATAATTTTGCCTACCATACCCCCATCAAACTCCTTATCATACCATACCCCTTATCATCTTCATAAAAATTTCTCTAAGAGCCAGTGCTGGGTGGTGAAATAAAGATGTTTCTCTTGCTTACTTTCCTCTTTAAAAATATTCTCAAACCACAGAAAGAATAATGAAGTAAAACAAACTCTGTTTTTTATTAAACTAGAACACTCCTTTCCTATCACAATATATGGATCCAGAAAGCATATGGAGGAACTGTAAATCACTTAACAGAGAGGATGATATGCAAACTTAGTGCTGATGAGAAACAAGGCAATTTGCCTTACGGAAGTCTCAGGAGGGTCATGAATTCAAGGTACCTGAGGGTAAAAAGAGTTACTAGAGTTACTGATATTTGGGTTTCCCTAGTAAAAATTTCAGCTCACCTCTTGACCCATCTATAAGAAGCTTTCCAGTGGTCATAAGCCACTCATGCACCCAGAAGTTCCAGTGAGCTTTCTAAAGTTTGAATTTTTAATATAAACAGACAAGCCCAGGATCATCAGACAGTTGTAAGGACAAAGACCAAATCAGACCAAGCAAAATAAGAAACAAAAACAACAACAAAAAAAAGGAAAAAACCCAGAGGAAACTCAAGGAAACAGAAGAAAACTCAAAAGTAAATTTAATTAATATTCTTAGAGAGATACAGGAAATAACTTTCATAAAACAAAAAGAGCAGACCATAAGAGGAAGAATGAGAAAATAAGAACCTCTGATAAGTTAAAAATATATTTAATAGAAATGAGAAAGTTAATGTATGTCTTGAAAGAGGAAGTCTAGGAAATATCCCAGAAAATGACTACATTGAGTAGAGCAGAACAGAGAAGATAAGCATATTCAAAGATCTCTATAAATAAACAATAGGGGTTCCAGAAAGGGAGAAGAGAAAAAAGGGATGGGGGGGGGCTGTTATCAAGAGAAGAGAACAAGTTTCTCAGATGTAAGGACTAGGAAAGACCCACCCATGTGCTCAGCAAAACGAATGAAAAAATACCTGACAGGCATTATTGTGAAATTTTAGTAAACCAAAATAAAGAAAATATTCTGAAAAAATTAGGCCACATTCAAAGATCAGGAATCAGGGTATTACTGGTCCTCTCAACAGCAAAAGGAGAAACTTACAATGAGTGGAACAATGCCTTCAAATGACCACGGGGAAAATAATTTTCTATAAGGACCTATTTTAGAAATCCAAGCCACCTTGCTATTTACTCAGAAAAATAGCTTTAGGTAAATATGGGCAAGTAGCCCCTGGAAAACAAAGGTGAGCCAGGTTGGGGGAGGTGCCCAAGCAGTTAATTCTCAACCTCCAGACCCTGAGTAATAGAGTGCAAACTAAGAATGGGAACACCCTAAAATGCCCTCAACTTCCCAGTTCCTGGAGCAAGACAAGTGCAAATTAATCCTGGTTAGCTTGTGAGTTCGGAGGGGACGGGGTGTCGCCCTAGAAAAGCGGACTTGCGAAATTGAACGTCAATTTCTCTACTGAGAAATGACCCTGGCTGGCCAGAAAAATTCTGGTTCTTGGTGCGAAATAAAGCTTTGCTTAACCTTCGCTTTTGTATCAGCCTCATTCCTTTAAACACGGACCCTATGATTTGGGGACTCGTCCGGGATTAAACAACGAGGGCTGAGCCAGCATCAGAATTTTGGGGGGAAAAGCCTCTGAAGGTAAGGTAACATCTGGTAAGATCTCAAGATTTTGTTCTGTTATGTTTACAGAGCTCCAAGAGAGTGGCCCACCGAAAAGAAACTGGACACAGTGTAGCTTCCCAGGGCCGGAGTGGATACAGGGACGCCTCATCCCTCCACCTGTGGTCATGAGGGGGTTAAAGTCCCTCTCAGCAACTAGGGGACTGAGAAAATCCCCATCTGTGGTTGCCATGGGGTTTGGGGTTCCCCTGGGCTAGGCGGTCACCAGGGGTTTGAATCCCCTAGCCTAGGCAGTCATGTTTGAAGACCCGTCCTATTTGATGGAAGGGGAGCCTGATCACCTCCCATTAGTTAGGGGCACCCAAGGCAGGTGTCCAACCTGTCTGAATGTGAAGAGTGCCTGAGTGTGTGAGTGTATCTGTACGGCTCCACCGCTTCAGCTACAGAGTCTGAATGGGCTGCACCCTGAGTCTCACAGAGTGTCATATGGCATAATGGTCATTTACTCCCACGGGAGTAGTATGCTTTAACTACTGTTAAATGATGGGTTGTGCTTTTGACTTCTTATTGCAAAGAGACTAAGAATATTTGAATCGGTTGTTAAGCATGGTTTGTGCTTAACTGATCAATAAGTTCGCCATGTAAAGAATTCTGGTGTAACATTTTACAGTCGGTTATTCCTTAGTCTTCACTGGAGAGTAAGGTTTCTAAAGTGCAAAATCCTGCTGACTGCAACTAAGACTGATGGAAATAAAGGAAGCAACACTGTATGTGGATAATAAGAAAGATAAAGAACAGGAATGCATTTTTTCAGAAGGTAATTTTGTCCTAAGGACATGGTTGTTTGGAAAGAAAGGGCATGGGACAAAAACTGAATGCAAAGGTTTATGGAGGGAAAACTTTGGAATGGAATTTTGGATGTGGTTGGCTTGGACCAAGATAGAAATGAATGGGTTTTAAAGTATAAGGTTGAAATTCTGCTTTCTCTGTGTTCAAAAAGGCAAGGTTTTCTCCCATTGTTGGTCTGTTCTTGATAAGAAAATGTAAATAGGGTTTCTCTTTGCCTGCCCGGAGAAACCAGTTTCTGTGATTCACACTTATCACCTCTTTGAGATCCCTAATCCTATTTAGGCTTGTGCTTTAAAACTCTAAGGTTTTACCATACTTCCCAAGATTTAAATCATAAATGAAGTCTTCTTATCTTATTAGGGCTTTTATTTAGTTTGCTAAGTCACTTGGGAATACTGTTAGACAAATGAGAATCCTTGGGTTACATTTGAATGGGTGCTATAACTATTCTGGATGTAATGTGCCCTACCTAAAGTTGTAATGTACTAGTACAGGATCATCACTAAGTGTTCTGACTATTGAAGTGTTGTGTGTCATAGAATAACTAAGCTTCCTTATCAATCCTATTGTGGTAACTCTCAAATTGGATCATTGGCAATGTCTGTTTCTGAGTTTTTACGATTGTTATTGTCTTGAAAAATGAGTTTCAGCTGCAAGGAGATTCATGTAAAGGTACAGAGAGTCTCCATTTCTACTTCCAGGCTCTGTTGGGGCGACTCCAGGCGGCTGCAAGGAGACCCATAAATTTAACCAAGATTAGTGTGGTGACTCAAGGTAAAGATGAGTCCCCAGGGGCTTTTATGGAAAGGCTTATTGAAGCCTATAAAATGTACAGCCCGATTGACCCTGAGGCACCCAAAAACCAGAGGACAATTAACCTAGCCTTTACTAGCCAGTCAGCCCCAGACATAAGAAAAAAACTATAGAAAATTGAGGGGTTTAAAGTAAAAACTTGGCTGAATTAATAAGCATAGCAGACAATGGGGATGCACAGGGGAAGAAAAACAGACTAGGAAAATACTTAAGGTTTTGGCATTACATGAAGCAGGGAAAGGCCAGTGGAAAGGCCTCTTGCAGGTAGGAGATGGTCAATGGAGGAAAAGCTTAAACAACAGGGAAAGCAAACGGGGAGACTTAGATTCAGATTAGTGTGTTTACTGCAAGGAGAAAGGACACTGGGCCAGGGAATGCTCTAAGAAGAAAACGGCAATACTGGTCACCAAGGACTGAAGGGGCCGTGGTTCAGAACCCCTCCCCAAACCTCAGATTAGAGTTAAGGTAGATGGAAAATCAATTGACTTTTTGGGAGCTCAATTTTCATCATTGCTAAGGTCTATGGGAAAACTATCTGGAGAGGAAACCTGGGTATGAGGGGCAAATTGCACAGAAAGACATACACGGACAACAGGGAGGACTTTGAATTTGACGTCAGGAATCATTAAACATCAATTCCTGGTCCTTCCTAATGCCCCGTATAACCTGATGGGAAGAGACCTCCTCTACAAGTTATGGGCTGGCATTCAGTTCTTGGAGGGAGACATGACCATGACTTTGGGGCAACCTGCTATGTAGGTGCTTGTGGCAGCAGTGGATGAACACCTCCTTTACAAGCCAATCTCAAAACCAGAGACAGAGGAGGGAGACCTCCAAACCCTGCAGGTCAAGTTTCCCGAAATCTGGGGAGAGGGAAAGCCTCCTGGCCTGGCCGAGGGACAGCCTCCAGTAAAAGCAACCACTATGGCTGCTCACATCCGGCAGTACCCTCTCCCCTGGGAAGCAAAGGAAGGGATTCTAGTCCCTTGAAAATCTCCATGGAACACACCCTTGCTGCCTGTCAAAAGGCCAAGACTGGGGAGAACTCACCTGACCCACAGGGGAGATTTCAGAGCCAGCTCACCTGGACAAGACTCCCCAAAGGTTCAAGAATTCACCTACCATCTTTCACGAGGCTCTACATGAAGATTTACATGGGAGCAGCTATATGGCTGATGGGAAAAGTTATGCGGGGGCTGTGATGGTCTCTCCTGAGCAGGAGCTCTGGAAGGTGGCCCTGCCCCCCTACCAGAACCTCAGCGCAAAAAAGCGAGGTTGGTTGTGCTCACCAGGGCACTGCAGATGGCTAAGGGTAAGGCCACCAACATCGACACAGACAGCAGGTATGCCTTTGCTACACTCCATGTACATGGGGCTATTTATAAAGAAAGGGGCTTTTTAACAGCAGGAGGAACCAGGATGGGGAGAGGAAAGAGAAGAGAACCAGGAAGGTAGGGAACCAGAGTTTATTGGGAAGTAGATATTACAGAAAATAAAGCAGGGAAAATATGGACACGAGTACATGTTAGTTTTTGTGGATACTTTTTCAGGCTAGAAAGAGGCTTTCTCCATTAAACATGAGGCGGCAGGTGTGGTAGCCAAAATGTTACCAGAGGAAATAATTCCTTGGTTTGGTTTGCCTCTGGCGATCAGGTCAGATAACGGCCCTGCATTTGTGAGTTCAGTCTCACAGGCACTGGCCAAGGCCGTGGGAACAAATTGGAAACTACACTGTGCCTACCGGCCCCAGAGTTCTGGACAAGTAGAGAGAATGAACTGGACACTTAAAGAGACCTTGACAAAGCTAACTCTAGAGACTGGCGGTGAATGGGTGGATCTCCTTCCCTTTGCCCTCCTTAGAGCATGGTGCATGCCCTATTTAAACAAGGTTACCCCATTTGAAATACTGTTTGGGAGAGCCCCCGCCCCCCCACAGCTAGAAGAGGTTGCCTTGGCGCAAATGACTGACCACTCTGTACTCCAGTCACTGCAGGCACTGCTGTCTGTCTTAAAGGGAGCTCATGCGGGAGTCCGAGCTGCCCGCTCTGGGATGGAACCTCACTGGAAGGGACCATCTACTGTCATCCTGACCACCCCTATGGCAGTAAAAGTAGAAGGCATCAGGACCTGGATTCACACGTGTCACATCAAATGAGCTGAGGACAAGGACGCTCCCCAGAGATGGACACCACTGCCGATGGACCCTGCCAACCATGAACTGAAGCTAAGACTCAAAAGACAATGACTTGTTGTTACTTTTATTGTTGCCTAATAGTATGGGAGCTTCTGAGTCAAGTAGTACTGCAGTATAAAAGAGGGCTTGATATACTGTTTTTGGGAAAAAGGGGGCTCTGCACAGCCCTGGGAGGAGAATGCTGTTTTTAGGTATCAGCAGTTGCAGGCCCCCTGGTTTTACTATTACTAATATTGCCTGCATTATAAACACCCTGGTGTCATCTGTACAAAAGAGTCAAAGATTCCTATTCCCAAAGAAAAGGGGGGGAATGTAAGGACCTGTTGTAGAAATCCAAGTCACCTTGCTATTTACTCAGAAAAACAGCTTTAGGAAAATAAGGCAAGTAGCCCCTGGAAAACAGAGGTGAGCCAGGTTAGGGGAGGTGCCCAATCAGTTAATTCCCAACCTCCAGACCCTGAGTAATAGAGGTACAAACTAAGAATGGGAACACCCTAAAATGCCCTGGAGCAATACAAGTGCAATTAACCCTGGTTAGCTTATGAGTTGGGGGGGGGGGGGGCTGTTGTTGCCCTAGAAAAGCAGGCTTGAGAAATTGAGCAGCATCATTTTCTCTCCTGAGAAATGACCCTGGCTGGCCAAAAAATTCTGATGCTTGGTGCGAAATAAAGCTTTGCTTAAACTTGGTTTTTCTATCAGTCTCGTTCCTTTTTTTTTTTTTTAAGATTCCATTTATTTATTTGACAGAGCAAAACACAGCTAGAGAGGGAACACAAGCAACAGGAGTTAGAGAGGGAGAAGTAGGCTTCCCACCGAGCAGGAAGCCCGATGTGGGGCTTGAACCCAGGACTCCGGGTTCATGACCTGAGTTGAAGGCAGCCCCTTAACGACGGAGCCACCCAGGCGCCCCCAGCCTCATTCCTTTAAACATGAACCCTATGATTTTCTACATTGAATTCTGCACCCTGACTATTAATCAAATATAAGAATAAAATAAAGACATTTTTAAACTTCCACAGTGTTTTAAAAACAAAAATCTCTTTGTTCACCTTGTCTCAGAGTATTACTGGAGTAACATGCCATCCCCTTCCTACTCCCCACAACTGGCCTCTGTGAAATAAGGAAGTAAACATAGAGTAATCCAGGAAACAGGAAATGCAACAGAGAAGCAAAGATAATTCCCAAGAGGCTAGCATGGGCGGCCCCAAGTCTGAAGCTGGAAAAAACCTAAAGAGCAATTGTTGGACCTAGAGTACAACAGAGGGCTTCTGGAAGAGTTTCTTCAATAAAACCCCAAACCAAAACAAATAGGAGAGGAGGAATGACACGTTTTTCTGACAGATTTGACTGTGTAGAAAATAGTTACTGAGGGGTATTTTATAAAACAGAGTTACAGTGTATAGGAAGACATCAACTCCTTTTTTTTAACTTAAGTAGTTTTAAAAGAAATAATTTTTAAATTTCAGGAATAAATAGTTTAAAGAAAGTAAGTGCAATCTGATTACAATTCTTAACTCCAAAGCTAACAATACAAATAAAAACCCTGCAGGTGGCTTTAATAAAAGGTAGAGATCTGATTATATTATGGGGCTGGTATGGGGGGCAAGAGGAGGAAGAAGTGATAAAACCAATAAAAGGCACAAGTGTTAAAAACTGAAGGGACCATATGACATGGCTGACAAAGTGGAAGGTACTAAAGGAAGTTGCTTCCAGGGAGCTGGAGGGCGATGGTGGGCAGTGGGTGGGAGAGGTAGGGCTGAGGGGCCACAGGCTTATTACAAACTTTTCAGAAATAATTATATTTTAATTTTTAATTTTTTTAAAAAAATTTAAGTGTTTTTATTTATTTATTTGAGAAAGAGAGAGAGAGGGTTATATGGGAGAAGGGAAGTGGAGAAGCAGACTCCCTGCTGAGTAGGGAGCCCAACGTTGGGCTGGATCCCAGGATCCTGAGATCATGACCTAAGCCAAACGCAGATGCTTATCTGACTAAGCTACCCAGGCAGTACAGAAATAATTATCTTTTAAATCTATTTGCATATAGACATTGGTAAACTTAAAATTACTATTTTATTTTATTTTTAAATTACTATTTAAAAAGCCACAAAATCCAGTCCACAGGGTCCTTTCTGTCAGCAACATCCTAACTCCCTGAGATTTGCAATTCCTGCCATGAAGAAGAGAACTGATGCCTCCAGTTGCATACAGCCTCATGAATAGCCTGGGTGCACCACAGAAATGCCCAGCCAACCCACAGAACTGCGAGCTATCATAGTTACTGCTTTTGGCCACTGGGTTTGGGGGTGATTTGTTATACAGCAATAGGTGAGTAGTACAACATGTAACTAGAGCCAGTAGATTTGCCCTCCACGTGTACAGTATACATCCCTGAGAAGCACAGTGGATACTGGTTAAGTACCTAGATTCTGGGACTGGACACTGACTACCCATTTTCTACCTGGAGGCCTTCGGTGAATTACTAACTTGTGTCTGATCTATAAAATAGGGATAATAATAAAAGACTACCTCCCTGGGTTGTTGTCAGGAGTCGATATTTGCAAGACAGGGCATGCTGAAGACCATCTATATTCTCATTGTTAGCCATTATTTCCTTGTTATTATTAAAGCAGATAAATGCTTAAAATCCAACTACTTTGGTTTAAGTATAAATCTGGGCAATAGTAAGATCCAGAGGCTAGAGCCCTAGGAACAAAATGAGACTCCAGTCCAGACTTTCAGACCAACTGACTGATCAGGCAGGCTTTCGTTTAACTTTCTATAATGGAAAAATTTAAACATATACAGAAGTAGAGAAAAAGTTTCATAAATTCTTATGTCCCCTGCTTCAGCTGTTACCAACTCATGGCCAAACTTGTTCCATCTAAATTTCCACTTCTTGTCCCATACTGGGATCATTCAAAGCAAATATCAGATATCATTATCATCTTTAAATGTTTTTGTATATATCTTGAAGAAATGAGACTCTTCCTTGTAAATATAACTATATGTGAGTATCACTCCAAAAATCTTAATAATTCTTATTACTAGCAAATATTAAGGCCAGACTCAAATTGCCCTGATTTTTTTCTTTATGCTTTCTTCAAATGAGCATGTAAGTAATCAAGTTCTATATACTCCAACTGGTTGATAGATATGCCAGAGGTATGGTTTGTAGTAAAAGCAGAATAAAAACTTGATTTTCTCCTCTTATTTACCAATTTTCAGCATCAGATGTGGAATCCCCAATCCTCAAAGTTGAACAATCTCTTCAAAAGTTGAGCCTTTTTTTTTTTTTTTAAAAAAAAAGGATTTTATTTATTTGGCAGAGAGAAACACAGTGAGAGAGGGAACACAAGCAGGGGGAGTGAGAAAGGGAGAAACAGGCTTCCTACTGGGCAGGGAGCCTGATGTGGGGCTTGATCCCAGGACTCTGGGATAATGACATGAGCTGAAGGCAGATGCCCAATGACTGAGCCACCCAGGCACCCCAAAAGTTAAGCAATCTTTTCATCCTCTCTAGTCCTCATGTAAAATTGGAGGTTGGGATTAGGTAATATCTAAGTTCCTTTCATCTCTGTGATTTTGATATTTTGTCTCCAACATCCCTCAGAAATGGTAAACTTTTGCATCAAGGTAGCCTTTTCTTGACCCCTTCCTCCACTCTAAGTGCTTTCTTCTCTGTCCAGTGAACTCCTCTTCAACCTGTAAAGCCCAGTAAGGAGGTCACTTCATACAGAGTGCATTACATGGAACAAATGTTAATTGGGTGCTCATGTTCCATCTCCTGCCTCTGTCTCTTGGAGTACTTATTAGAATTTATTATAATTATTTATCAACATATCTGTTCCCTATAATCACATGTTGGTTCCCTGGGTCAGTGAGACCACAAATAAAATGTGGGTCTTATTGGAGTGATCTAATACTAACTTTAGACCTTAGAGATAAGGATGAATTTCCAAAACTGTGTTGGTGAACTTTCAGAGACTTCTTGACCTTTTGTTATTTCCATTCAACTTCTCACATATAGGATATTAAATATGCTCGGGTTCATTTTTCAGTTGCCTTTGGTAGGGAAAGGTCTTTATCTGAATCTATGCATCTTGAAGTAAATGGTAGCCATACTCTCCTAGCAGTTTTCATCAATCTCTAATATAGGTGCAGCTTAAAATATGGCAACTGGAGATGAATGGTAACATGACATTTTGGGGGGTTTAGCAACAGTGAACCCAAGAGAAATGGGATTAGTTCTCCTCCTTGTGTGTGCATGTATTGTGTGTGTACGTGTGTGTGTGTGTTCCTGTCATTTGCTTTCAGCTCATTTGATTTTAGAGCATACCCTGCCAGTCAAATAACATGAATGAAGTGATAGTTTATTTCACAAACACACTTTGCATAGAGCTCCAGGGTGGGGACCACCAAGTATGGGTTCTAGTGCTCTCCTAGTAGAATGAAGCTAGTCTTCTTTGACTTCTTGTTTGCGCTGTAGAAAACACCTAGATAGGGGCGCCTAAGTGGCTCAGTTGGTTGGACGACTGCCTTCGGCTCAGGTCATGACCCGAAGGCCTGGGATTGGGCCCCACATTGGGCTTCCTGCTCCGCGGGAAGCCTGCTTCTCCCTCTCTCACTCCCCCTGCTTGTGTTCCCTCTCTGCCTGTATTTCTCTCTGTCAAATAAATAAATAAATAATCTTTAAAAAACAAACAAACAAACAAACAAAAAAAAACCTAGATAAAGGCTCAAAGTGGCTTGGCCGGAATATGTGTGATGTTTTAAGCAGACCTGCGCTTCTATGTAAAAAAAAAAAAATGCAGTGGAAGATGGGCCCAGCCTACATGTTAAAGTGTTCTTTAAAATTTTGCTAAGTATCTTAGAAATTACTTCAACAACAGTTTAAAACAATAGCATTCTTATGACCCATGGGGAGCTAGATAGTTTACGGTGCTATAAATATTATAATGTCAAGATGGTCAGGAAAAAAAAATATGGTATTAACCAACCAAAGAGGTCTTGGTTTATTTTCTTGGGGTGGTACTTTATTGTCATCTTTTCATAGACTCTAATAGTTCTGAGAGATGGATGACACTAAAATGACATCACTGTTGATGTGAGGTTGATGTTTCTTGTTGTTAGGAACCACATAAACATTATGATTCAAGGAGTATTTTTGCCCAGGATCCTTAAATATATTCTAGATCCTTTGGGAAATTATTTCCAACTTCAAAGAGTGCTCCTAGGACGAGTGGAAAGTAGGCAGAGGCGGCAGCCACTGAAGCTTTATGTTAGGAATGAGGGACTGCTGAAGTATTTCTCTGTTCTCTATGCCCTTTCCCCAAACAACAAAATAATACAATCACGCCAAGTATACTTTTTTAAACCAATGCTTAAAAAAAAATGCATTAAAGGTGACTTAAAATTCCTGTACCACACTGGTGTAAATCTATCCTGTTTCCCCAACCCTATCTCTTCCCCCAAAGGACATTTTAGCATAAGGTGGGGGCTCTGCGGCTCCACATCACACCTACTGAGATTACTTTAGACATAATAGACACTCTACAAACATGATTTTGTTTTATCTAATAATAGGCAGTATAGTTACTACCATCCAGAGGTGGTGAAGCCTTTAGGGTTATACTCACATTTTCTAAATTCTCAAGGGACTCTCTCACACACACACACACACACACACACACACACACACACAAGCCAGATGGTCAATTTTTTAATTTGAAAACTAAAACAATCAGGAGGCTGTGTTGGTCAGCATGTCCCCTCCCTCCTGAAGCAAAGCCCCTGGGGAAAGCCAAGTCACTCAGAGATGGCTACATGGTATATTCACAGCTAGAACCAAATGCCATTCCTGGAGAGAGTCAGGAAGCTAGTAAGCCAGGTGCCTATACCCCACCAGGTCTGTGGGCCAGTATCCAGGACAGAGGTTGCCCACTCTCTAACATTCTCACACTTTGGATATTCCTACTCTAGACTCATCTCATTTCAACTTAAACAATGGCTGATGACCTTCTGAGTCCTGAGAAGAGAAGAAAACGTAAACTGTCCAGCAGCTTCAAGTTCAGTAAATGACCATGAGTACAAATAATCACTAGGTAGGTTAACAAATCAATCCTTTGGTTATAGAAGTGCCACTCAAGGTAGAATCCATGGGTACATTCTCTGTGATAAGCTATTTCTCTCTGAAAACTTTCTTCATGTGTGTTTTCATTTCTATGGTAATCTAAAATAAAAGGGAATATGAGCATATGCTGTTTCATCTGGAGGCTACCTCATAAATGCAAGTTGCAGAAGAACTGAATCATATACAAGATAGCCAAGGCAGCCCAAACACTGACGCTGCTCCGTAGCAGGCAGTAGGAGAGTCGTGTGTGGTAAGAAGCAGTTTAGTTTCACCCACCACTTTCAAATTAGTGCTGTTAACTTGAATTTTATTTGTTTTCCATTTTTTTTTGCTTGGTTTATAATGATACAAGACCTATAAGAATAAAGCATTTAAATGTAGTTTTATATTCATTCAAAAAACATTATAACATGGGGCTTCTGGGTGGCTCAGTTGGTTGAGCGTCTGCCTTCAGCTCAGGTCATGGTCCTGGGGTCCTGGGATTGAGTCCCCCACTGGGCTCCCTGACCAGGGGTGAGCCTACTTCTCCCTTTGCCTGTTGCTCCCCCTGCTTGTATGCTCACACACACACTTGGTCTCTCTCTCTCTGACAAATAAATAAATACAATCTTTTTTTTTTTTTAAGAAACATTATAATAAAAATAATAGAGATCGATCTGGGGTCCATCAAAAAGTTTTCATATTTTTATGTATATTTTTTATTTCTTTATTTTTTAAAAAAGATTTTATTTATTTATTTGGCAGAGAGAAACACAGCAAGAGAGGGAATACACACGGGGGCTGGCGAGAGAGGGAGAAGCAGGCTTCCTACTGAGCAGGGAGCCCAATGCAAGTCTCAATCCCAGGACTCCAGGATCATGACCTGAGCTAAAGGCAGATGCTTAACAATTGAGCCACCCAGCACCCCAAAACGTTTTCATTTTTTAAAGAGCTCTACATGTTACTCAAATATGAGAGTTAATAGCTGACTTCAATTAATTACCTTAATTAGATTCTCTATTAGCAACACATTTGAGTTATCTATGCAGATAGGTAAATTATCACTCTTGTATTGAATTTTACTAATTGAATTCCAAGAAGCTATACAATAAACTCAGTAAACTGACTATGCTACAAAATGCATGTTCATTTCATACATCATTTTCTCTCCCCCTCTTGTCTTTTTGTCAGCACACAGGGATTGTACTACGGCCTACATTCAATGGATACAAATATTAAAAGAATAGAAATAAATGATCCTGGCCCTCATGAAACCTACAGGTCAGTGCAGTGTTTTCCAGATGCTCTGGATGATAAACAGTACATGGAGGACTGCAAAAACACAGTTTCAGAAGAGACTTGTGGGAAGATGGCAGAGTAGAAGGATCCTAATCTCACCTCTTCCTATGGATACAAGTAGATAACACCCACATCAATGTAAATAATCCATAAAACAATCAAAAGACTGGCAGGACAGACTCTCCACAGCTGAATGTAGGGAAGAGGGTAGGAAAGAGGAGACATAATGGGGAGCTAAATGGACCCTCACAACTCTCCATGGAAGGAAAGGATGCTGGGGAGGGTGAAGAGGGGAGAGAAACTGACTATCACTCTGGGAAACCCACATGGGAAAGAGAAATACCCATAACATATGGCTTTAAAAAGAGAGGCATAATTTTGTGAGTTCTTATAGCCAGCAGGGTTTAATATCTGGGACTTTAAAAGTCAGTGGGGGGGGGTCAAGATGGCGGAAGGCCAGGTGACCGCATTTCAGGGAGTTCCCTGAAGAGAGCTGAATTCCAGCAAAAAAAAAAACCACTGCAAGACCACCGTGAACACCCATGAAACCAGCCTGAAATGTGATATTTCCCACTTCTGGACCGCCACGAGAGACAAAGAACATCGGCAAAAAGGTAGAAACAAATAAGAGGGTCTGGAGGCTTGCCCCCAGAGACAGGGGAGTGGGGGAGGAAGCCCGCAGAGCTGAACCATTGAAAACAAATACCC
>PITA01009075.1:48929-80280 GCA_004023965.1 Spilogale gracilis | reverse complement strand
CTTGGTCTAACTTCTCCCTTCTTTCTTTATTCTCATTCGCCCTTTCTTCACCTTTTCTCTTCTCCCTCTTATTTTTCCTCTCTTCTGTCCTCCCTCGGTCCCTGACACACGCATACACACACACACACACACACACACACACACACACTCCCTCTCCACCTCGCTCTCCCTTTCTCCCCAGGTCCTGTTGGTTACAGTAGATTTTGATAAAAAGACAAACGAAGCTATCAGTGGGGCTGATGTTGAAGAATGAAGATAATAATGTTTCCATAGGTGGTGCTTCAAATGCCATTATTTCTCACTGAATATTTAAAGAGATCCCTCGGCAAAGATGGATCTGCGTGCTCCTGGGGTGCGAGCCGCTCGCTTCCCCCAGACCCCCAGGAAAGTGTACAGTAGCACGTGCCAATCCCGCACTCCCTCCCACCCTTGCGAACTGTGGTCCTGGCACACACCAGCCTACACTACACCAGGTATACTAACGTGGCCGTATGTGTGCACTTGCACACCCCTTTCTCCGAATGTGCCTGCGTTTGGAGCCGCCCGCATCCGTCTCTAACACTCTTGGCTTCTTGAAAGTCCGGGCCTCCGGGTCACCGCGTGCTGCCAGGAACCGAGCCGAGGTGCGGATCTCGCAAACCGTTCTTGCGGGTGAGCGCTGCGTGCGCCACGGGAAGCTCCCAGAATAGCTTCACACGTGTTCGTTCTTTGCTCTATGTGTTATTAAGATTGAGGGGGGAAGACTTCCCTCCCCCCAAAGCACCAAAACAAACAACCAAACGAAATGCACACGCAAAAGCAGCTTCGCGATGTTTAATTAAAAATGGGCGAGCATAGACGAATTAATTGGAGGGATTCAAACTTTAATAACTTTTTCGTTCTTTTGCATCCTCGACGGCGTAGAGGCGGACGTCTCGCTCTGGGCGCGGCGTCCCCCGCTAATTTCTTGTTTGTTTTCTTTCGCTCTGTGGCCGGGAGAGAAGAGAGGGGAGGTGAAGGAGGGGGGATTGGAGGAGGGGGATGGTCGGAATGGCGGGGAGAGGAGAATTGGTCTTTATTGTTGATGGTAATACATCAATTACGGGCCATTGTCTGGGGCCCAAGTTCCGTGGTTCGCTGACGCCGGCGCTGCGATGTCAGGGCGCGGGTGAGGCTTCGCGTGCCGCGAGGCAAAGAAATAATTAAATTAATACAAACGGAGACAGAGTCGGGTTTGATTTTTACTTTTGAGCAGGTCGAAAGAAGGCGCGAGTGCGAGCGAGGTGCCACAGCTGAAGCCCGTCCCCACGCCTTGCTCACCGAAGTGATCTGGGCGCTGTATAGGGGGGCGCGCCATCCCGGCCTAGGGTGGAGCAGCTGCTGGGGGAGCCCGGCTGACGCGGCTCGGACTGGCCATTTCCACCAGAGGGCCTGGCACTTGGGGGCTGTCTACGCGAGGGAATGGGGGGTGGCCCGGAGTGAGGTTGCTGCCGCGCCAGGGTCGTGACCTCGTGGGCCAACAGGAACCTCACCCGGGGGAGGCGCTTGGCGAGTTGTAGGAACTCACATTTTGGAGCCTCGATGGCTCTGTTTCTCCTAATGCGTCTCCTTGGTTTTCCCAAGACCTAGAGCGCCTTGCTGGGTTGGAGGACCGAAGGACTGTGTCCCAAGGCCACGGGCCACAACTGAGTTCCCAGCGAACGGGTTTCGGAGCCTCTCCGCTTCATCCCAGATCCTGGGAAGGGGAGAGGGTGTTGGGCCTCCCCTTTCCAAAGGCTTGGCTCTCCCACCTGCAAAAATATCTCCTGCTGGCCCAGTCTGACTCCAGGTTTGGGATGGAACCTGAAATGAGGCCTGGCCTGGGCCGAAGACCCTCCTTCTCTCTCTGCCCGCGCTGGTTGGGCACCCTGGAACTGCAGGACGCCCCCACGAGACCTGGCGGTGCTCCTGCTTGCTAAACCCCAGGCCCCAGACCCCGGCCCTCCACCCCCACCCCGGGCCTAGGCTAGGACGCTAGGAGAGGAGGTTTCGTTTTCTTACGTTTCGCAAAAAACGGCGAACCGGCGGCAGCGGTGCCCCGGGGGCCGGGGTGGAGGCACACGGATGTTCTCAGTATTATTGATGGGGAAACGTTTAGGGCAGGAGCACTGGAGATCAGGTTCCCCGTCCCCCATCTACCGGGAGGTGGGAGGGACGGAGTGGTGATGGCGATGGTGGTGGTGGCTATGGTCATGATGCTGGGATGGGGACGCCTGGACGCACCCGCATTAACCTACTCCTGGGCTTTACTTCTATTTTTCTGGTCTGAAAGTTTGGGGGTGGAGGGGCAGACAGAGTAAGGACTGACGCGGTTAGTTACCTTAGCCCTTAGAACGCTTTGCTAGCGCGGGAGCTAAGGCGGTGGGAGGAGGAGGCAGAGAAACTGACCCAAAGCAAAAACCAAGTTTGGAAAACCCACCGTAGGCTCGGTTATTTTCCACGCCCCGGGACTTAGCTTCTCCGGGAGTTTTTGAAACTCCTTAACTGAACTGCGGGCGCGCAGATCCTAACCTCTCCTCGGCCGCGGGAGAGGCTTCGAACCTGAGGCCTCCGGGAGCGGGCTCGGGTGCGTACCCCCGGTCCCCGCGGAGTCGAAGCGGTGCGCACTCGGCGCGCTCGCTCCCCAGTAGCTAAGTCCCGGCGGCGAAAAGGCGCACTTTCAGGGGGGACTCCCGCCGCCCACAGCCAAGGGCTATCTCCAGACCGGCGCCGGATGCGGCGCGGGGACCAGGCGCCCCGGCGCCGGCTCCGGCGGGAAAGTCGGCGGTGGCGAGCGAAGGGCGGGCTTGGTAACCACCCGCTCGCCTCCCAGCCAGAGGTCGGGTACAGCCTGCCCGTGGCCAACTTGATCTTCCTTCCCTTGCAGGGCCATCCCCTGGGCGGCATTTAGAAACTGACGTCGCCGGCGACTACAAGTGCCTGCGATTTTTGCTTTCCGTCCACACGAAGCTGCTTGCACTTAGATTCACTTCGCCCCGCATGCAACAGTGCCTCGCTAAGGGGTCTCTGGGTATAAAATTCCTCCCAAAGGAAATGTCTCGAGGTACAGAAAGTGGAAAAGACTAATCGAATTTATAAAAAGAAAACCTTGGCTTCCTTTTGGTTAAAATCCCATTGCGGTTTTCTCAGCGTGAAAAAAAAATTATCATCATGCAATAGAGTGTAGCTAATTCCTGGAACCTAGTAGCAGTATGTTCAGAAAGCCCAGCAGGGCTCACAGATTCTCATCTTTGAGCTCAAGAGGTAGGACCTTGAGATCCAATGAAAAATGATGACTTATGTCATCTGCTGGGAATGGGTGTGAGATCCCTGGAGTCCTGGGCTGTGTGTGCATTTGGGGGTGTGCCTGGTGGGGGGGGCGGGGAGCGTCTGCCAGGAAACTCATTTTCATTCATATAGGAGATCCTTTCAAATAACCTCCCACTGGGAACTTCTAGATCAACTCACTGAGCAAATCTCTTAAAACGAACTTGAAAAAAAAAATGTGTGCTCTGCCACGTTCTGTAGCACAATGTCCCTCTCCAAAGAACAGAGCAACAGTTTCCAAAGGAACTTGGTTTTATGAAAAGCTTGCATGCCTAGAGACCTTGCCTGGGGATGGCCGGAGTTCATGGAGGAAAGCGCCCATTGGTTTCTGTTTGGTAGAAATCCATGGCCAACTCTGCTTTCAGAACCTTTCTGGGGTCTGGGCTCTTCTCTGCCTAGTAGCCTTATGCACAAGGCCTGTCACTCACATTACTGGGAATTTACAAACCCCACAAATGTCAGCTGAGCTCTGACTTTTCTGCTTTAGAAAAGCACAGGGGATTTTTCTCTGTGAGGGAGAGAGGCGTTTCTTCTCTGAGTTTGCAGTTTGAATCAGAGTAGTAACTTCACCTCATCCCAACCAATTTCAGTTCATCCATCTAGGGCAGTTTTGGTTTTGGTTTGGGCGCCCTATGGGTGATGAGTAAAAGGGGGTGGGTGGAGGAAGCAAGTGGCTAGCCCACCCAGCTCTTCTTTCCCCTTTTCCAGCTCGATGAAGTTTCTTTACTGTACTATAATTTCTTGCTCTGGGTTTTCATCCTCCTCTCTCTGGCCATAGCAACAACACGGTTTTCTCCAACTTAATCCCCGATTTAACGTGGGGTTTTAAATTTAAGAAACTTCCATTTCCCAATTCCAAACCTGTGTCTCCCTGCTTTCTGGTGCCTTCCCCAAACAGGAGCAATTCTCTCTTAAATCATAATCCCGAAACCATCAACACCTGCACACTAAGGTCAGGAACTAGCCCCAACTCTTTCTCCTCCTTCCCATTTATAATTCTCATTCTGTCCTGACCTCCCATCTCTCATCCGGAGTCCCCTCCCCACCCCCGGACTCTGACCTATTTTGTAGTAAAAGCCAGTGCCTGAGGAGAACCCTTGCTCAGAACCTTTGCTCAGGCCCTACAGATGCAACTTTTTCTTAGAACTTGGCCTGGGACTCACTGCAGCCTTCACCCAGGAACCAAAGACAGGAAGACGGTAGCGATCTCTCTTCTTCTCTGGGGAGAGTTGGGGTGAAGCCCTCCTTTTCCAGGTTTGTTTTTATTTTCTCCTCTGGACCCCACATCATCTCCTGTTTGGGAGAATAGTGCTGAGAAAGCTGGCCTTTTATCTCAGTCTCCTTGACAGTGTCTCTTCTGCTGATCTCAAATGACTGTCCCTGGCCAGCTTCATTCACATGCCCTACCTGGGCACTGGAGTCAGGCTATAGGAATTTGCCTTCTGACTGCCACTGAACAGCGTCCTGGGAACACGGCCTTAGGGGTACACCCCTGGAGTGGGTAGTAGCTTTGGTCAAATTAATATCACTACACTCTCATTTCCTGCTGCATGAAAGGTAACTCTCAGAGAGGAAGCACAGTGCTTCCAAGCATCCAGCAAAGAGCTTGGCCTCCTCTGAGCAGTGCAACCTTCATATACCTCCAGCAGCTCCTTCATCAGTTCCAGGGAGATAATCATAGTCCTGATTTCATAGAGCTCTTGAGGGTTAAAAGAGTTAATATGTATGAGGAGTTTAGAATAGTGGCTGACATATAATTAGCATAATACAAGTGTTAACTATTATTGTTACCACCCTACAGGTTGTTAGGATCAAATGCTGCGGGATGGTTAAAATATCGTTTCCCATTCACTCACCCATCCCTCTATTCATTTACTCATTCACCCTGCAGAGTAACATGCTAGGCATAGGGGTGACACAGGGAAACACTGCCATGGCTTTCCTTGCTTATAGGCAGTTGGTCAAAGAGTTTATTTCCTGGGAGTGTGTTATTGCCTGGCTCAGTGCTGGGGGTGAGTGGAACAGCATAGGTGCAAGCGTAAAAACAGTGCTTGATTTCAGGGCATTTCTAACATTATCTATCTATCTATCTATCTATCTATCTATCTATCTATTTATTTATTTTTAGAGTTGGTTGTTTTTGTTTTTGGGGGGGGGTTTTTTGGCTAACATTTTAACAGGAAGTCCTGACTAAGACAGAAAATTAAAACTAGAGCAGGTTGTGCACGAGCCCAAGCCTAATTGTGCATGCGGGCCAGAGACAGATCATCTGCCTGCTTCTAGAAGGTTCCTGAGCACTGGTGACACGCAAGTAGCCTGTGGCTTAGGTGCCAGCCTGTATTCACTTCGTTGTTTTATTTGGCTCACACATGTGTGTTTTGATTGTATGGACTCCCCTGGATTGAGCAGAAAACAAAACACAACAATAAAGCAGGTGCTGTTTTTCTTTGGGCCCCTTGAAAGGTATAAACCACTCGCAGTGTTTACTTAGGACTCCTGTTGCTGTCTTTTTTGCTTTCCATTTTTGTCAGATTATAAAAATTGAGTGCAGGCATAATAACTGAGCACTCCGTAGCCCAAATCTAATGGTTGGGGTGGGAGGTGCTGGCGACCCGTCCTGCTCTCCCAGGTGGGTGTCCTCTGGCTCTGGATGGGAATCGTCCAGTGGCTGCTGTGCCCGCCTCGTGATTGGTATTATGACCACGTCGTGATCAAAGGTAATTTCACATTTACCAGCAGAATGTGGGGTGCTTGTAAACACCCATCCCTTCTGCTTTGAGATGAAAACACTTTGTATGGTTAAGATCTAGAAAAAGAAAGAAAGTCTGAGCAGAAAAAATTCCCCTGAGCGGCAGCGTCGTTTGTCAAAATGGGAGAGAGTCACGCATGTAGGTTTTCAGGATCCCAGCGGCGGCTTCGGGAAGCATCTGACGGCAAGCGTAGCTCAGGATGGTCACAGATGTCAGCGAGCCGAGGGCGAGGTTTCTTTTTTCTCTGGCTTGGAAGGAACAGACTCGATTTAATCTGTCACTTGATGTCCTTCTCTTCAAAAATAGTGCCTGGGGGCCCTCAGGGGCTTTATTTAGAGGCTCTCAGGAGCTTGGCAGTATGTAAATTATGTGTGAGTGTCCTTCTTAGTTCCCAGTGGTCACAATCAGGGATTTAAACATGATTTAGCATTTCAGATGATTTGTAGGAGCTTTGGAGCCAGCCAGCAGTGGGGATAGCCCAGGCTGGTTTTCTCACCAGTGTATTAAATAGGTTTCTGAGTCTCCGCTGCACCTTCTGTTCTGTTCCTGGCCTCTCAGTTGATCTATGAGTAGCTCCCAGTGTTGGTGGGTGGCCTCCTGAATGTCATTACTATATCAAGGAGTCCTGAGACTTTTTAAAATGAAAGGTCTTAAAACTCTACAAAACACAACTCAGTCTATGATATGACTTTGCCTGCTCATTCATTCATTCAACCAACATTTATTGAGCACCTACTGTATGCTAGTCCGTGTTTTAGGCACGAAAGATATAATTATGGAAAGATGGAGAGGATCTCTTTAGTTTTCTGGAGTCCACATTGTAATGAAGGGGATAAGCAATGAGAAAGAAAGGAAGGAAGGAAGGAAGGAAGGAAGGAAGGAAGGAAGGAAGGAAGGAAGGAAGGAAGGAAAGGAGGGAAGGAAGGAAGGGAAAGAAAGGAAAAAGTCTCAATAAATGCAGAGAATGGTAAGTCCTTTCAACAATATAACACTGCATGATGTGATGGAGAATGATGGGGGGAAACGGAGGGGGATCAGGAAGGTCTTCACACTGAGATGATAATGAGGGGAGGGTATCAGCCACGCTACAATTTAGGATCACACGTGTTCTGGGCCAAGGAGGAGAAATTGCAAAGGTCCTGAGAAGGGAGTAGGCTCAGAAAAGTGTGCTCCTTTTTCTTCTTTTTCCTGTCCTCCTTGTTATTCTACTTTCAGGAGGATTTGAGAAATTAAATGTCTTTCTTTTTTTTTTTTAATTGGTATTTTTTCTTAGTCAAATGGATAAAACGATTGTGGAGTAGCCATACAGTGGAATACTACTCAGCCATGAAAAGGAACTAAATACTGGTATTTGCGGTGCTGCTTTTGAATCTCAAAAGTAATATGTTGCATGAAAGGAGAAACAAAAGCGCCCACACGGCCTCATTCTATTTATATCACATCCTAGAAAATGCAAACCAATCCATGGTGACAGAGAGCAAATTTGTAGTTTAATGGTTGCCAGGGGGGTGAAGAGGAGGGAAGGAGAGGTTGTTGAGGTGTTCAGGGAAACTCGTCGGGGTGATAGATCTGTTATCTCCATTGTAGTGTTGGTTTCACAGTGACAAACCCAATTCAAAATGGATCCAACAGTACACGTCCCATGTGTGCACGTTTCAGTATACTTCAGTCGTCGCTCCACAATGTTGAAAAATTAGGTGCCCCACTTTGGAAAGCATTGGAATTGGATGTTAGAGATAAGGAATTTAAAGAGAAAAGTGGAAGTTGCTACCGCCATATTGATTGAAACACTTGAACCCAAGAAGTTCTCTGGGGCTTGGTTGCATTTGATCCGGGGACTGGTATTGGCTTGGTTGGGTATGGGACTAGGGTTGGCACCAAACCATCTACCTTGACCCTGGAAGAAGCATCAAGTTTTCCTTGTGGTTTTGAGTAGTAATGACTTTTCTATTATTCTACCTAGAAGAAAAAGGTCTTTGAATGCCAGGTGCTAATCTAGTCTTAGAATTAGAGGCCCTATGGGTGTTGAGAGAGAGGTTTCCAGCCCCCAGCAGTTGGTGAATCCAGATGGAGTCCAGGGTCTGAAGCCAGACTAACACTGTTCACGTTAACTTACAGTTGACTGGAAGGATTACTTTGAAAGGCCATAGACCAGTTGTCATCTGAAAGATCGTCTTTAGTGAAGAACAAAGTTTTTTCCCAATCGGTCATGGACCAGTGCTTTTGAAAATATAGTCCTAGAAAATACGAAAATATATTATTAGAAGAAGTTCTGTGAAAAAAATGGAATAACAAACAGAATCACACAAAATATAAGCTCAGAATTGTACCGTGCATTCAGGAAATATAAATTATCCTGGCAAACTGTCAGAGTTTTGTGTTTTTCTGTTTTTTTTTAAAGATTTTATTTATTTGAGAGAGAGAGATCGTAGACAGGGTGAGGTCCAGAGGGAGAGGGAGAAGCAGCACTCATTGAGCACGGAGCCCAAGGCGGGGCTTGATCCCATGACACTGGAGCCATGACCTGAGCGGAAATCAAGAGTCAGACGCTTAATGGACTGAGCCACCAAGGGACCCTGCCAAAGTCCTTTCTAAATGCTTGTTCTGCATTTCTCTAGTTATCATGTGCTGCAGACAGACAGCCAACAAGACCAAGCAGTGGCCCGTGGACGACAGTTTAAGTGGCCATGGGGTAGCTCAGAACCTTGAACCTTGGTGGTATATGACACATTTGTCCCTCTCAGTGCTCAGGGAAGCTAGATGGGACCCAGGGCTGCCAGAGCCCCCAGGACCAGTTGCCTCTGCTTACAAGGAGCTTCATTTTATCACATGGGGACCTACAGATGTCACAGTTGTCTATACGGAAAAGGCTAAGAAGTATCATAGACCAGCAGTTCTCACACTTTAGGGAGCAAAACAGTGGCGGGGAGAGGCAAGGGTCTGTGAAAAAAATGCACACTTGTGAACTGCAGCTCCAAAGATTCTAATTCAGTATCTGCACAGTGAGGGCTGGGAATCTGTATTTTTATGAATACCCTAGTTACGCCGTAGTTGACTTAGATATGTGCGTTGTAGAGATCTCGTTTTGAGAAGCGCTCTTGCAAACATGGCAGTGGTAGATCAGTGGTGGGGATTTCTCTATCAGCATGTACTCACGTCTCTCTACAAGCTAACTTGAGAACCAGAAATTAAACTGAGGAATGCTTCCATTAGGGTTCTCAGCTTCAGCAAGAGACACTTCAATTTTGACAGAGAAATAACCATTGAAGGGACTGGGGGTCCTCATAGTTTCCTTAGGAGGGCAGGGGAATCAGTCTAGGTTTGGTCTCCAGGGTAGATGCTGAGGAGACATGACTATTGCCACTGGAAGCCATCCTGCCGCTGACCCCACAGAAGCTGGGAACCATAGAAGCTTCTGGGCATTGGCTATAGTTCCCACTCCATGACATCTTCAGCAGCCTGGATTCTTCACAGGCTGGGGCTCCTGAGTCAATGTCTTCAGCAAGTCATTGGTGGCTGCTTCATAGCTACAAGGGAGGCTGAGAACATAGATGGTTACCATTTTTAGCTTCTGTCTCAGAGAAGTCTAAGGCTCATGTGGTGGGGAGTTCCCTGAGCTGGGAGAACCAGAAGGATGTCAGGTGTCTCTGTGCCGTGTACAGCTCCACCCCCTACTCCCTAACTGGGACATTGATGGTGAACTTTTGATTTTTCTGAGCATCATAGAAGGCTCACAGAAGACACACCAAGAGCGGCGGTGACTGTCCTTCTGTTGAGTTGCATCCTCTGCATTTGAATAGGGCTCCTTCATAGGCCTAGCTCCTTCATAGGCCTCCAACCCAATGCGTTGGAAAATCCCTAAGAAGACTCATGATCTTCATCAGCCCTCAGGCACCCCCTTGGAATGTTCTCAGAGCAAAGGGAGGGAGAAGAGAGCTGCCCTGTGTTGCATGCTGGCCAGGAAACAGGCTCGGGGCTGTGCACGGTACCCACATTAACTCGCTTCCTGAATTCCCCAGGAACTCTGAAGCAGTGTCTACATTTCCCATTTTACAGATGAGAAAATTGAGGCTCTCGAGTCATTTCCTTGGAATCACAGAGGTTTGAGACTGCTGGGGGCCTGTAACCAAGTCTCATGATAGCTTTATGAGAAGACAAAACTAAACCAGATGGAAGTGAGTGATAACAAAAACAAGGTTTTGAGTTTTAGGAAGGCCCGATGAGAAAGGGGCCTTGGGGCAGGAGTTTGGCTTGTGCCGCATGGACACAGTCTGGACCTCCATTTCGATTTCGGATAACAGGAAGAGACAGCTTGAGGGTACAGATTCTTTAAAATCTCCAGAGCCATGGTTGCTTTGTATTTTTTAATGGATGGTCTTAAAATGCCTTTGATTTAGAACTGATGGGGCTGATGGAGATCTTTGAGCAAAAAATTCACACCCGTGAATTAAACTCTCTCCGATTCTAGGTGAGTCCGTGACAGAAGCCGGCAGTCAGGCTGAGTAACTCACACACCCCCTGCACCCCCAATCCTGCCTTTAGGATGATTCTGTAGTTAAGACTACAGTTAAGGAGAAATTTCTGTTTCTTCTTTTTGCCCTGATGATTGTGGTTGAAAACTAGTACGGCTGTAGAAGAGCAAGCCAGGATTGAGGAATAGGATGTTGGAAGGAAAACCTCTTGCCCTGGATATGAGTAGCATGAATTTCCCCCACCACGCTCTCTATCTATCTTTCTTTCTTTCTTTCTTTCTTTCTTTCTTTCTTTCTTTCTTTCTTTCTTTCTTTCTTTCTTTTCTTTCCTTCTTTCCTTCTTTCCTTCTTTCCTTCTTTCCTTCTTTTCTTTCCTTCTTTCCTTCTTTCCTTCTTTCCTTCTTTCCTTCTTTCCTTCTTTCCTTCCTTCTTTCTTTCTTTCTTTCTTTCTTTCTTTCTTTCTTTCTTTCTTTCTTTCTTTCTTTCTTTCTTTCTCTTTCTATGTAAATTGAGTGCAGGGGATGGGGGGATGTTGGTAAGAGACCCTGACTATTGGCTCCACAAGGGCCAGACACATGATAGGTGTTCAGTAAATATTTGTTGAATGAATGGATCTGGGGAGATCCAGGCTGTTGCCATGCACCTGTGTACACTCTAAAATGCAGACCAGGGGCGCCAAGTGGCTCAATCGTGAAGCGTCTGTCTTCAGCTCAGGTCATGATCCCAGGGTCCTGGGATCAAGTCCCACATCAGGCTTCCCGCTCAATAGGAGCTTGCTTCTCCCTCTGCCTGCAGCTCTCCCTCCTTGTGCTCTCTCTCTCTCATTGTCAAATAAATAAAATCTTAAAAAGATAAAAAAGAACTTTACACAATCATCTCATGTCTCACAAAACTCCTCTCTGCTACAGACTCTTACTTTAAAAAAAGAAAAAATTAAAAAAAAATAGAACAAAATGAAATACAACGGATGCGGGGTGTCGGGAGGGCTCAGCAGGTTAAGCGTCTGCCTTCGGCTCAGGCCATGATCTCAGGGTCCTGGAATCGAGTCCCGCATCGGGCTCCCTGCTCAGCTCCTGCGCCTTGCCCCTTCTTGTGCGCTCCCTCTCCCCTCTCAAATAAATAAATACAATCTTAAAAAAAAAATGCTAACAGATGCCAGCAGGCTGGTGTTGTGGCGCCCAGTCTCAGACTTTCGTGCCCTGAGACATAACCTGGGGATCTCACGAGCATGCGCGCTCAGAGTTGGATGGTCAGGGGCGGGGCTGGAGGTTCCAGATCTGTCCCATGTGGTGCACATGTTGCTGGGCTTGGACCGCTCTGCGCAGTGAGGGTGTAAGGAGGGTTAGGCAAATATAGAAGTCTTGCAACGTGGGCGTTGGGTGCCGGGAAGGGGTCCACTCGGGGCCACTGATCTTCTGATAGGAGCATGACTCTGTTCCCCCAGCTTGTCCTGTGTCCCGAAGTGCCCCTGGGCAGATACCGCGCCTGAGAAGGCCCAAACCGCTCATGCCCTTTTGCTCCTAGAAGTGACGAATGTGGCCTGGCTAGGGCATCGCATGCTTCCCATATTTGGGGAAAATGTGGCTCTGGCTGCCCCTTACTCTGAGTCACCAGCGCGTGGCACTAGCATTAATAACCACTAATCCTTGTTAGACATAGTGTGTGTGGAACAGCTGGTACGTGATAGGCACTCTAGGAAAGGTAGCTGGTGATGATGATTATTTTAGGAAAGCCTTTCCCATCTCCCCGCAAGTTCTCTTGCAGCTCGATGACACAGGGTATTAGTTGTGTGGGCTCCGGAACGTTCACCTCCAGGTCCTGGGGACGTCAGGTGTCCAGGCTTATTCCTGTCTTTACACCTTTGCTGGAAGCAGTGTCTCCTCCTCAGGGCAATTTTCACCCTCAGGGACGTTTGGCAAGGACGGGGGACATTTTTGGTTGTCATGATGTATGCCAGAGACGCACATGCTGCTAGAAAAATGCAGGGGACAGTCCCCACGGTAAATAGCTACAGGACCAAGATGTCACAGTGTTGAGATTGAGGAAACCCTAGTTCAAATGGTGCTTCCCCCATCTATGAGTATTCTATAGGTTTCTAAGCTGACTGTGGAGTGGAAAAAAAATCTCATGCTTTTTTCCTAATTTTCTTTTTTCTTTCTATAAAAGATTTTTTTAAAAAATTTATTTGACAGAGAGAGACACAGCTGGAGAGGGAACACAAGCAGGGGGAGTGAGAGAGGGAGAAGCAGGCTTCCCGCCGAGCAGGGAGCCTGATGCAGGCCTCGATCCCGGGACTCCAGGATCATGACCTGCTGCGCCGAAGGCAGATGCCTAATGACTGAGGCACCCAGGTGCCCCCTTTTTTTTCCTATTTTTCAAGGCCGGTAACCTCTTAGAGCTGTGGGTTTACACCAAGACCAGTGACAGCTTCCCTGCCATCCCACACCCTACCCCTCTGGCTTGTATGGGAAGGGTGTTGTGGGTCTAGTGATGTAGTTTTCCCATTCATGTGCAACGAGGAAGGGAGCAAAGGGCCCCGGTGGGTGTGAGCCTGTGCCGTCTGCTTCAGAACTAGACCCTTGGGCTCTTTGGCCACTGCCTGCCTCTCTCTCTGGCTGAGATTAGCAAGAGAAGCCTGTTGGGGAAGGGGTGGGGGTGGGATGAAGAAAGCTTAGAGCCACCTTGGCTGCAACATTGAGACTTGCTCCCCCTCACCTCCCCGATCCAAAGACAGAAGAAGAAGAGGAAGAAAAAAAGCATGCTAGACAACTCGTTTGGCAGAATAAGGCCTTTTCCTCTCCAAAAAGCAAGGAACGCCTAACGAGGTGTGGCCTCCCTGGAGTACTTGAACTTGGAATGCTTCTCCTTGGCCTGCGGGTCTCAGCAACACGTCCCCTCCAACCAGGAGCTGTCCCCCGCCCTCCAGCAGCCATCCCCAGGGGCCTCCACTCTCCCGATACAACATGCAGGAATAAAATGTTGGGGGGAGGGCGGGGAATCCCTAGGCTGGCCCGGCCAGCGTGCCAGGGAACTTGGAGAAGCTGCTGTTGAGCACGAGGAAATATTGATTGGAAAGTGGGAAGCCAGGTGCAAGGCGCAAGGCATGGTGTGTTCTGGAAATGGTTTCTTTGCTGCAAGCTTGTGCAGGGGTTGTTTATCAAAGAGGCAGAGACAAGCCCCACAGTGGGACAGGCCTTGATTCTGTCTCGGCTGCCTTTGACCGCTAGTGATTGAGAAATGGCCACGCAGCCGGCGCCCCGTCCATGCAGCGTATTGATTGGCTGGGTCCCACCTCCCAGGAGCGGGAGCGGGGGAAGAGAAGTGAGAAAATCAGGGACTGCCATACTGGTACTAGAGGCTGGGGCTGTTCCTGTGCCCCATGGTGAGGCATACCTGACAGTCCTCCAGTGTTTCCCCTCCCCTCGCCATTCTGCACCCCCTGCAGAGACAAGCCAGATCCCTGTGCAGTGACCTTTCAGAACGATGCCCACATCCTCGAATTTGTTTTCTTTAACAAAGTGATGAGGCTGTGATTCATTTTTCCATCATTGACACCTTGGGCCTGAAAGCAATTAATCTGGGACACAACACTGAGAATCTCATTCATATATCATCCTGTTTCAGGGGGCCCCCAGCACTGGGGTGTGGGGAGATTTGCACGCCTGAGGCTTACAGGCCAAACTCAGAGGGAAGCGTGTGTACCCAACCCTCCAACTTTGCATGCGGGCCTGAAGAGCCCTGATCAATGTGTAGCCATAAACACCGAGGGGGTACTTCTCTGGCATTATACATACGAGTTTATAATGTGGAAGAGACATTGGTTGCCACGAACCCCAACCAGGGCATAAAACCCACCTTCTGAGTAAGAACAGGAAGGTACTTTAGCAAAAGTTCTGTCCATGGCTGTTTAGCTTGCAGAGGAAGTTCTGTTGAGAATAAGGCCGGCTGAGATGAATCAGCACTTGTGAGCACGTGTGTTGGTGGGGAAGAGGGGCTTTTCCGGTACAGCTGAGTGCGAAGAGCTAGACCAAGACACTCAAATTTCTGTAAGCATCTATTAGTGACAGTAATGGAACCTGGCCTCGTAGGTTGTTGGAGGGAGCCAGTGGACAAGAGCATGGGAAACGAATAGCCCGTTCCAGAGGTTTCATGATGTTTCCGTAAGTGTTAGGAGGAGGAAGGTGGTGACATTGATGGCCATGGTCCCTTGGTGTCTGCAATGCACCAAATTACAAAGTAGAGTGCATCTGACTCATACCCCCGTCAGGTAAGAAGCCGGACCAACCACTTCAGATCCTGCCTGCTGGGGAAGAACCGGGCTGAGCAGCCACGGAATGTGGCCATGGGATGCCTGTTTGCACTCCAGAGCTGGTCTTACCTCTGCCCTCGAGCCCTGTCCTTTCACTGCCCTGACTTCCTCGTGCTGTCTCTTGGCAAACCCCGGTGAAGGAGAAGGCATTGCCAAAATCATTACTCAACCCTCTTGTTTACTTGGTGTTGGCCTTTGGAGGGTTTGGGCCTTCATTCTGTTGTGTTCATCGAGTGTTGCCAATTCATGGGGAATATGGCAAGCGGGAGATCCCCAAGCAGCCAGAGGCTCCTTGTGGAGGGAAAGTTGCCAATTCGGCTACTAGGACTCTGTGTACCCTTTTTGGTCAATTAAAACCTTGTATTTAACGCAGATCATCCCTTCCTGGGGCCATCTGAGTTCGTAATAATCTCAACAGCTACATGTGCTGAGCCAGGCATTCACTGAAACTCTTTACAAGTGCGATCTCAGTTATAGGCTTCACAGCGGACTTACAAAGAAGGCCCTTTTATATGGCAGTGTTCTTGGCGGCAAGACGCCGACTTGCTCTTCCAGAAGGATGGAGTTTATGGGAAGGGAACTGGGGCTTCCAGCGTGGTTGGGAAGCTGGAACACAGTAGTGTAGAGAGGGGTTGGGACCCAGGGAGCCTCAGAGAATCAGGCAGCTGGGGAGGGCTTTGGTCATGGGCTGGCTCTGCTGACCAATCCACGTAACTTCCAGTCCCCTCCGTGGCCCGGAGTCACTGCACCAGAGTCTCGGGGCTTATGACTTGTCATGTGGGCTGTCCAGCTGGCTCAGTCAGGAGAGCCTGCGACTCTCCATCTCGGGGCCATGAGTTCTGGCCCCACATTGGGCACAAAGTTTACTTAAGAAAAAGCCCTAACCCTGCTATTTGGCTGGGTCAGGACAGGAACAAAAGATCTTATCTTTTAAGCAATGGTAAAGCCAAGCAGGCTCCATCTTCCACCAGCACAACACACCCCTGGGGGATCCCCAAAAGGAGTTTTGAATATTGGCTGGGGGCTGGATTGTACGTAGTCCAAGGTGGCGAATAACTACCTACGGGAACATTAATGGTCCCATGGCACAGATGTGTAGACTGAGGCTTGGAGGGTTGGGCAAACTGCCCACTTGACACAGGGATGGAGTGGAAGAGCTGGGGTCTGCACTCAGAATTCTCCCACCCCAGATGCTCAGCTTCTAAGCAGCCAGTGGCTCTGTGTTTCCTGAGGGACTTCTTTTCATCCGTTGGGACGAGCTCAGGGCTGACTGCTAGCATGATACCCCTCCCAGAGGAAGGAAACTTGTTAGGTCCCCATTGGGGAAAGTGAGAGTACACATCCTAGCCTCTCTCCCTCTAAAGGACATGACAGAACTCTCTCAGAATCCTCTGGCCAACCTTTCCTCTCCTGGAGTCTCATTGATTACAAGTGGGTCACGTGACTGCTATTAAACTGCAATTAAACCACTATTAAACTGCAGCTAACCTCAGAGCTGTCCCTGGAGGTGGACTCAAGCCCCAAACTCTGTGGCCTTTCTGAGACGACAGAGGGGAGATAGGGCTGTTCGGGCATTGACCACGGTCTGCTAAAGGGAATTATAATGCCCTTAAATATCCAGAAATATGAATAAGTGTAACCAAGCTTTTATTTTTAACAAGGACCCAGGTGAGTGAATATGTTTCCCATACAGATAACCTGTGATCTGGTTTATCTCTTTATCCAGTTAATAAGTGCATTTTCTGCATAACAGCTGTATAAAAAGAATGAATATACATTATTCGTTCGTTGTTCTTGCCAAAGGACTTTAGAATCTGACCTATCCATGGCAGAAACACACCTCTTGTGGACATTCTTCCCTGGAGCTTTGCTAACTCACCTCCCGTTGCCTTTATAGGTTCATTGCATCTTTCAATGTTGTTTTGAAAACATAGCTTGCCGTCTAATAGTGTTACTGGTACCATCCGCGGATGGCTCTCGGTGTGGGGTAAGGATGAGGGGAGGGCACAGAAGAGACTTCACCAAATGTATGACACTTCCGGAGGGGAGAAACCACTCAGAGCGATCTGGTACCATTATCCAGGATACTATGCGTTGTGAGCAGCAGAAACTCATGCTGCCCCTGTCTAAGGAAGAAGGGGACCAACTAGATCCTGGAGAATCTTAGAAAAGATGCCACAGGACTTTGGGAACCAATGAAATGAGGGGCTCACATGGCCTCAGAACACTCCATTTCTTGTTTTGCCTCTCAGGGGATGCGCTCCATTCTGTCCACTTACGGACTGGCTTCTTCCACTTCCGAGACCCTTCTGGAAAGGAATGGGGCTGCCTAGAACAGTGCATGCCTCACTCCAAGATATCGGAGGCTCTTTTTCAGTTTTCATTTCGAGGATCCTCGGTGTGGCTCAGGTGCCAAGTCCCGGCCAGTCCCCTGGGGTCAGGAGTCACGTTGTACTTACAGAGCAACTCCCTATGGGCAAGGGGACAGTTCAGAGAAGGGAAGTCCTGGGAAGACGGTTCCATGGATTCCATCATAAGCATCTAGTACTGTTGAGGGGAGGGTGGCAGGAGAGAGGGAAGACAATGTCCCTTGTGATTCCAGGGACTTGGCTCTGCCCAGAGTTTCCCTAGGAGACTCAAGGTCTTTATGATCTCACTGCTTCCCCTTGAGGACTTTCTGGAAGCTACATCTTTGAGGAAATGGTGATTCACAGAGCTGGACACATGGATACAACAGAGTCCTTGCCCTCAAGAAGACGACAGACTGGCCAGGAGGACAGGCGTGCACACAGCCTACAAGCCTTCCTGGGGACCTCTGAGGACTTCTGCTAGGACGTTCACCATACATCTCCGCAGTTTCCTACACATGGGCTTCCGTGCAATCTCTGCCGTGCTGCAGACTGGCACTGCATGGTGGTGCCCAGTGAGCAAGGGCATGAAAACCCTCCCCCGTTCCAGGTAGAACTGGAGAAGTGCCAAAGAGAGGTCAAGCTGGCTGCTGGCGAGAGGGGAGCCGGGGGGCTGGGGAAGGCATCACAGAGGGAGCTGTGCCACGAGGGGCCAGGAGTTGGGAAGAAAGGTGAGAGAAGGAAGAGTGGGGAGGTCAGCTCCCTCTGAAGGGCTTTGCAGGCTTCTCAGTCCTTCTGGGCCTGGCCTGGGCTCTGACAACCCTACGTACTCTCTGGAACACCATCTAAGTCATAGCGATTAAACCAGACTTTCCCTTAAAATGCAGCCAATGCCTATTGTCCTTCCAGGCACTCTGTGGATTTCCAACTGCACAGTCTTACTCATCTTCACGGTCACTGCCAGCCCATGGCACTGGGTCAAAGCAGGCTGGACTGACCAAGATGGTGTGGATTCCAGGGACTGGTGCCTTTCTATTGAGCTTCCACAGAGAAGCCTTCATGTTCCCCACCAGGCTGGTCCATTCCTGAGTGGGGATTAGACACACTTTTGTAATTGGTTACAGAACTGGCCAGCAGCAAGAAGTAGAGACTTACCCTGATTTCCCATGGGGGTCTGGAACCAGTGCTGCTAAGAGAAAAAGGGCTCATAGACAGATGAACCACAGAATAGGCATGTGTAGAAAGCCATCTGAGCCACAGCGTGACCCAGGGGGGTGGGCTTATGTCTTTCGGACTGAATGCTGGTCTACCTTCTGCAGAATGGTGGCCCTGCAAAGACGGCCCCCCGGGCAGAAGAACGGGGTCTCTACAGCCATAGGGCTCCTGCACATGGGAGCCAGGGAGACAAAGGGACAGTGTGATCTTCCACTCCTTAGATATGGCCCACTCTTTAAAAAATACAATTTATATCAGAATCTAGTACATACACACATACTGAAATAAGAGTTTCTTTCTTTCTTTTCTTTCTTTTTTTTTGAGATTTTATTCACTTAGGGATGCATGTCATCATGGAGGGAATAAAAGTCCCGGACTTTTTGAGAAAACAAAATATCAACATTTAATAATTCGTTTTGAACTATAAAATCGATATCTGGAAGGCGGGGTGAGGCTAGGAGGTTGTGTAAGAGGGGTGCAGCCCTGGATCAGGGCCACATCTCTCACTTCTTTTTCTTCTTCTTGTCCCCTGGGAACACCTCGTTCTTCTTGCCTAAGATCTTCAGAAGGGATTTGGGTGTGTAGTAGGGCCGGTCCAGGGAGCCGTCGTCGTTCCTCACCAGGTCCTCACTAAGCCGCAACATAGACCGTTAGAGCGGACCCTCCGGGGCCATCCCACTCCCCGGGAAAATCTGGGAAGACGCTTGGAGGCTGCACTAACATGAGCTGGCTGTTCTTTTGGGGGAGTTTTGGTAACCGACTGGATAAGTTATGTAATCTCAGTTTCTCCCCGGTAAAGTGGGGTTAGTACTACTGTATGTGCTAGGACAGAAAAAATGCAAGTCAGCCGCTTATTGCAGACTGCAGTGCACACTAAACCCTGAACGGATGTAGAGTTGACTCTTGAACCAGACAGGGATTAGGGGCACGGATCCCCCCCACGCCATCAACAATCCACCTATTAATTTTGATTCCCCCTAAATTTAATAGCCTACTATTGACCCAAAGCCTTACTGATTAACAGTCGACTAGCACATTTTATATGTTATATGTACTGTATGCTGTATTTTTTCAATAAAATAAGGTAAGGGGAAAAAAAAGATTTCATTAATTTATTTGACAGACAGAAACACAGCTAGAGAGGGAACACAAGCAGGGGGAATGAGAGGGAGAAGCAGGCTTCCCGCCTGGCAGGGAACCCGATGCGGGGCTCGATCCTGGGACTCAGGGATCATGACCTGAGTCAAAGGCAGATGCTTAAGGACTGAGCCAGCCAGGCACCCCTGGGTGGTACATTCCTAACACAGTGCTTCTCCAAGCGTGGTCCTGACCCAGCAACACCGGCATCATCATCTGGGAACTAGCTGGACATGGGGACTCTTGAACCTCACCCCAGATACACTCTCTCAGAAGTTCTTGAGAGCACCTGGTTGGCTAAGTGAGCATCTAACTCTTGATTTCGGATCAGGTCATGATCTCAGGGTTGTGGATCAAGCCCCTTGTGGTGCTCCACAGTGGCATGGCTTAAGATTCTCTTCTTCTCCCTCTGTCTCCTCCATCTCCAATTCCTCTCTCTCTTTAAAAAAAAAAAAAAATGTTCTTGGAGCTTTACCAAGACTGCCAGGTAATTCTGGTATTTTCTAAAGTTTGAGAACCATTGCATGATATATACTATGCTATTCTACTCTATTAATTTTAAAAAAAAAAAAAAAGCCTTAGTCTTAAGCCACAAGTTTGGCTTCAAAAACCTCTGGGGCTCTGCATAGGCTCCCACATGCTTCTTTTTCCAAACTCACCTCATACCATCGGCCCTTGACTACCTTGCTCTAGCCAGCCTCAGCCAGCTCACCTCCTTTCCGGTTCTTAAACACCTTTTCTAGAAGCTCCTGAAACTCCACCATGTTGCACCCGTGTTGGAAGCCTCTCCCCTCAATTCTTGCAGGGTTGGCTGAGGTTCCATAAGGAGCCTGGGCTCAGATGCTCTTCCTCAGAGAGACTGCCCTCTCTAAATTGGTCTATTATAATGAAAGCCATGTAGAACAATGCCTGGCACATAGCAGGTCTTCAGTAAAAATTTTTTGGGAGAAAGAATGAATGAATGAATGAATGAATGAATGAATAGCTTTCAACGAGACGTACCTGGGAACACATCGTCATCACCTGGGGAGCATCTTTAATCCACAAAGCCCCACCCCCCTTTCTGGTGTGGCCCTTTTGGGGATGACATTAAGAATCACTTTTCCTGATTCCTGGCCTCTCCAGTCCACTGCCACTCTGCAGGTGCAATATTTTAATCAGGGAAATGTAGAGGGAGTAGCACAATACTTGAAGTTAGGGCACAAGGGTCAAAGACAAGAGTTCAAGGTGGCCTGGCCTTTTGACCTTGGGCAAGTCATCGAGTGCCATTGGGTTCATTGCAGCTGGGGTCATAAAACGTGCTTATAGAGTTGCCAAGAGTGAAATAGGATAGAATTTACGAACATACCATGTATTAGGAAGAACTTGCAAGCTTAACACCTAAGCTACCATAAGTCACATTTGTAGCATAGAGACACAAGCCCCGCGAGGAAGTCTCCAGAGCATGGGAGCATGCAACCATGAAAACAGGACGTGTCTTCTGAAAGGAGTCCCTGTGCCTCAGGGTCTAAAAGAAGGCATCTGGGTGGCTCAGTTGGTTAAGTGACTGCCTTCGGCTCAGGTCATGATCCTGAAGACCTGGGATCGAGTCCCACATTGGGCTCCCTGCTTGGTGGGAAGCCTGCTTCTTCCTCTCTCACTCCCCCTGCTTGTGTTCCCCTTCTGGCTGTGCTTCTCTCTGTCAAATAAATAAAATCTTTAAAAAAAAAATAAATAAATAAAAGAAGGCTTTGTGGATTTGCATAAGGATTTGCATATCCTTTGCAAGTCATTCCAGGCAGATGGGAAAGCATCAGGATTCAGAACAACCTTTCACCCCCTCCTGCCACCATCCTTGTCCTCTCTGCTGGAGCCCAGAACTGAAAAATGGTGACTGGGGCTTCCCCTGGGGGACTCCCACTGCCGTCCCCTCCTTCCAGAAGCCTGGTATGGTATGGGGCCCTTTCAGGCTTCAAGAACACTCCCATGCCACGCGGCCTGATGGATGGCCGCCCTTAAGCCTGACTGAGCTTTCACAGTTGAAACCATTAAAGGTTATTCTCCTTTTAATTCTTTGTGGTTGTTCTCACTCCTTCCTTAGAGAAACCTCTGATTTTCACTTGCGAGACGCTTGGCTGCGCTTGTCATACTCTAAAAGGTGATTTTGGTTCTCCGATGCCAGGGAACCTTTTCTGCTGATCAAAACACAGCTGCAGAGGCCCGTGTGATCTGCTAATGGGCACCCCAACGCTGGGGTATGTCTATCTGTACCTGGGAAAATAGATATAATTAGGATAACGGATATCATATGTATATGCAAATGCAGCAGGTAGAAATGACTAGCAGTGAGACAGGGCTTAGGTTTGCCAAATCCCATCAGCCCATCTGTGGGGCTTAACCAGACCGGCACTGGCAGAACCACGCCCCAGTGCCTGCTTGCATCCCCTGTTCTCCTCTACCCTGCAGCCCTCCTGCAAATTATATGTCTTTTTAATACAAAAATAGATCCCCATAGTTTTCTTAAAAGGCTCTCAGAAAAAAAAAAGATTTATTTATTTATTTGAGAGAGAGAGAGAGAGAGAACATGGAAGGGAGGCGCAGAGGGAGAGGGAGAGAGAATCCTGAGCAGACTCCCTGCCGAGCCTGGGGGTCCCGTCTCTGGGGCTCCAGGAGGGGCTCCACCTCATGACCTGTAGATCATGTCCTGAGCTGAAATCAAGTCGGCTGTTTAACTGACTGAGCCACCCAGGCGCCCCGTAAAAAGCTCTTTGAGTAGTCCCTGATCTCTTGAGGGTGCAGGGATCCCAACATCAGAGAGAAAGTGAAAGAAAGAGGGATAAGAAGACAGATGCTCTCCGGTGTCTGGCCTTTAATAAGACATCTGTGCCCAGAGTGGGAGCCTAATATGACCAAAGAGGCACATCACGACTAAGTTGCCTTTTTCAAAAAGGCCCACTTCCTTCGAAGGGCCCGGAAGTCCTGTGACTTACCTGTCGGTGCTTTGGACTCATCTCCCAAGAAAGGGCAGAATAACAGCACCTACGTCCAAGGGCCCAGCAAACGGTCAGCGACGGCTGATGTTCTCCTTTATGGTGGGTGCACGGGAGGCTGAAGGCGGTGTCCTCTCGCCACTGTATCACTCCACCTGCGTGCTCTTAAATAAATCAACTCACCTCTCTCAGCTTTAGTGCCTTCATCTGTAAAATGGGCTAATTGCCGACTTCCCTGAGCAGCGAGGAAGGTCACAGAGACGGTGGATGGATGACACAGTGTGGGAGAACAGAAGACAACAGAAGCTAGCTGCATATGTGGGGTAAGAATATCTCGTGGGAGCCCTGAGCCTGCTGTGATGGGGAGAGTATCATTTGTGAAGCTCTGGTTCTGATGGTTGAAGAGGTCCATCTAGTCTTCCCAAAGTGCTACAGAGCAGGGAAGGCATTCAGTGAGGGCATCCAACTTCTCATGAACCGTGAAAGTCTGCCTGTGGACCTCACTTTTTCACTTCTTTATGCTCTGTGCCTAACACAGAGCCTGACATGTCGCAGATGCTCAAAAAATATTGCTTGCTGAATTGCATCAGATGCTTAATTCACTGCCTTATGGACGGAACAAGAAAGCAGCCAGAGTCTTGCCTCTACCAACGGTGAGGGCAACACTTGTAGGGGGCAAGCGGACTCTGGGGGCAAAACCACACTCAGATACCGGTTCCGCCACATCCTGCATCCTGGCCGTGACTTTGTTTGAACTTGAGTTTAGGAAAACTCATTGACTTTGCCTCATCTGTAAAATGGGGATAAACAGATTCCTTCACCTTGCACATGTTGGTGCCTGGTGTGTGCCTGAAAGGAAGGCAGCTGGCCTGAACTGAACCCTCTTCCTCCCTCCCCTCTCCCCTCCTTCCCCTCCTCACCATGCAGATCCCAGGAGATCTCACACCCTGTCCTGTCCCCAGCCCCAGAAGTGAATCCGGTGCCCTCCCTCACCACGGCATTGATGTTTCTTATTCTGTTGAAGGCATCAATATTTGTTCAATAGTATAAGTCTTAAATAAGCGTCTAAACGACATATTACAGATGATGAAAGTCATTTCCGCACAGAAGATTATCTCACGTGATCATGTTTCCGTTGTTATCTGGGGCCTCTGTAGTTGGCAAATCTCCGCAGCTACTTAAATGATAACATTAGTCCTAATACCGTGTAAAATGACTAGTTCCTCAGGGTAGGTTTATTTTTAATAGTGTATGTCAGCAGCAAATAGCCTGGAAGACCCCAGAGGAAAAAGCACAGCTCATGCTCTCACCGAAGCGATGATATGGATATATTTAATATCTATATGAAAAACCTTTTAGGCACCATGGTGATATCGAACTGGATAGTTACTCATTTGCTGGCAAAATCCTGGGCTGTTAATAGGGCACGATGCAGCGAGCATTGCAGAAACCATTTGAGCTTGTTCAAAGTCAAATTTGGGCTTCAAAAATCTTTGACAGACAATTGACCTCCATAGTAAAATACCTTGAAACACAAGCTGGGAGAATAAAATCGCTTTTTTTCCTCCCTTTTTTCTTTCTTTGGTAAGTCTGTTGGTAAGTTTGCTGCGCTATTAAAATGTTTAATCACTTGCCTCCAGCAAGAGCAACCCTTCCATCTAAAGTTGCAGTTTATTAGAGTGCCCAGAACCTGCTGTACATCCCAAAGATGGCCAGGTGATCCTTAGAGGGGAAAATAAACCAGCATTTGAAATCAGGCATATAGTCACAGATGAATGGGTTGGAAACAAAAATTATTTCGGAGTTGATGTCAGGGAACATAATATAAAATTGCCATCGTTTTCCTCTCTCGACGCATAAGGTTAAGTGAGAGTGTGGCCACAGGTCTGGCCTCAACTGTCCCCAGTCTAATGGCCCCAAGATAGTTGCTGATAGAGGGTGGCAGGGAGTGGAGAAGGGGCGGCAGGGGACGGGGCTGCTGGCTAGGGACATATAACTTCCACGAAGGGACATTCCTCTCTGCTTCAGGCTGTGGTCAGAGAAGCCCAGCTGGGAAAAGCAATGGGAAGAGCAATGGACAGACAGATGCTCGGTTTCTGTGGATCGTTACCATCCATGTCGCTTCCCTCTGGTCTTCCGAGGAGTGGAGCTCATTCCCACCCTCCATATTTAATTTGGGCAAAATGAGCCCTGGGGAAGTGCTTCTGAGGTAGTGAAGGTGATTGAGGGACTTAATACTGTGGACCTCAATCTTAGAAGAAGGGCCATGGAGGCCCCTAGGATAACCACAGATAATCAACTCCTTCTGGTAACTGGTCACCCAGGACTATGCCAGGGAGAGCACCTAAAGATAATGAGACAACTGGGAATGCTCAGGTCACCAGTCCCTAAAAACAGATTATAGGGACACCTGGGTGGCTCAGTCAGTTAAGCCTCTGACTTTGGCTCAGGTCATGATCCTAGGGTCCTGGGATCGAGCCCCGCATCTGGCTCCCTGCTCTGTGGGGAGCCTGCTTCTCCCATTCCCTCTGCCTCTCTCCCCCTCTCTCTGTCTCTCATGAATAAATAAATAAAATCTTAAAAAAAAAAAAAAAAAGCTGGATGTATAAAGGTACAGGGAATTCCCTATCAGTCAATCTGCATCTTTGACTACACAAAGTTCCTTTTAAAATTTGATAATTGGATCCCAAACTGGGTTATGAGGAATAAAGAATATGTTGAAAGGTCATGAGGCATATTCGTGGCTCTGATGTGTCCCTAAGTGAAAAGCATGTGAACAAGTGATTTTGTTCTGCTTAACCGAGTGTTTCCCACCATGATTGGACTATGAATTCCTTTCTTCATAGAACGTTATTGCCATCATTTTATTTTGTCTTTGCAAAATGCAGTTTAAGAATCACCTTGTGGTAAGCAGAGCTCAAAAAAAAACCCCTGCCCTTTCTAAGATTCTCCTCTTCAGATTATCCAGCTAAACCCAAATGCAAGGACTGCTGGGAAGAGACTCTGCAGGTGGAATTAAAGCCCCAAGTGCACTGACCTTACCATAGAGAGACTATCTGGGTGGGCCTCACCAAATCAGTTGAACCCTTGAGTGAAAAACTGAGAAGCGTTTGTGGAAGGCTTGGAAGGCAAAGAGGCCACATGGGAAAGAGTGTGGATGGTGGGGGAAGCAGAGAGCAATGCCAGCTGCCAGCCTGCAAAGTGGAGGGACTCCCATGCCTGCTGCGACACGCAATAGGATGCTGCTGATAGCCCCAAGGAATTTGGAAGCGCATTCTTCCAGAGCTCCCAGAGAAGGCAAATTGATGAGGTCTGCATCGGGAAGCCGGGTGAGCCCACCCAATTTCTGACCCATAGCCCTGTGATGTAAGCGATAGCTGCTATGGGAAATTGCTAGATTTGTGTTGCTTCATTATACAGCAATAAAAACTACTAACTGTTGATACATTGGAACCAGAGCAGAAATAACTGTGGTGCACTCATCCTTACCCTGTGACATTTGTAAGGTTGTCTTGTTTTTTTTTTAAGATATTTATTTTTTTATTTGACAGGGAGAGACAAGGAGAGAGGGAACACATGGAGGGGGAGTGGGGAGGGAGAAGCAGGCTCCCCACTGAGCAGGGAGCCTGACACAGGGCTCGATCCCAGCACCCTGGGATTATGATCTGAGCTGAAGGCAGACATTTAACGACTGAGCCACCCAGGTACCCCTGTAAGGTGGTCTACATGTAGCCAAGTAATTTCTTTCCTTTAATTTCTTTTCCTGCTGGGCAGGAAAATTGTCTCCACATTTACAGGTGAGGAACACGGAGGGGTCTGCCCAAGACACTCCGCCAGTTCATGGAGGCAAGAGGCAAGGCAGCTTGGTTAGGGCTTTTTCTGTGATTTAGGGTGAGGAAGTTTCCTTTACTCGCTCTTGCTTGCAAGTAGGAAAAACGTGAGCATTGCACTGTGAGAGAGCCTGCAAGAAGCTGGGAAAGGAGCATAAAGACAATTCAGGGAAGGACACATCAGGGCAAGGATTGTACTACTTCATTCGGGAGGCCCTCTCTTTCATCTCTGGGTCTGACCAGAGAAAGAGCTCACAGCTGTGAGCCAGCAACAACGTGTGGGGGCAGGGTGGGAGGCCACCGGAAGCCGACGGCTGGGAAGCTTTCTTTGGGTGACTAAGGGCAAAGACACAGCCTATAATATCAAGAGGAACAATGTCTGCAGGCTGACCTCCCAGATGGGTGGTTTGCAGAGGTGGGGCTGGCCCCATAATTAATCCGCTTTCTCAGCCACAGCTGGCATTCCTACCTGGGCAGCCACGCCCCTTAAAGGGGTCCCTCACTTAGCATCATGGCAGACAAGTCATCCAGGAGCAGCCCTCGTAGGCACAAGTAGACAAGGAGGTCCAGAAAAAGGATGAGACGTTTACAAGGTCCCAGGCTCCCCTGGCTTTCCATTCCGGAATTCCCCAACACACGCACACATACACACACACACACACACACACACACACACACACAGTACGTAGCTATAGTATCATGGCATTTCTTTATGTTGGTTATTCATCACTTCCTGATGAACCAGACAGAGCTCCTTACCCAGTGTGTGTGTGCGTGTGTGTGTGTGCATGTGTGTGTGTGTTCGGTGTCAGCATGAGTCAGAATTCTGTGTTTACTATTGTCCTAATAATAATAAAGTCTGACTAATGCTGATAGAGTACAGACCCAGTGCTGGACACTATCTTGAAAGTGTGCGGGTTAACTCACTTCTAAAAGCAAGCCTATGAGAAGCTCTCCCTGTTCTTAACAAATGTTTCTGCCCAGAGGCAGGGGCGGAAGCTGATACAATTTTGCAGGTCCTTTGGAAGGAATAAAAAATGTTACAAATATAAAATTAGGTACAGGGTCTTGCAAGGAGCCCAAGGAAGAGAGGAGCTTGGAAGCCTTACAGTAAATCTGCCTTGGTTTCTCTCTTTCTCCTTGGTGCAGGTGAGCGTTACCTGTCCCTGTCCCACCACCATGAAGTTAGCAAGGCCACCTGACTTACACTGCGCATGGACTGTGAGCAAACTTCATGTATGTCACTTCCAAGAGGAAGTTTCAAGCCTCAGTGTATGATTCCCCACTTTTCTCCCCCATGCTCAGGTTCATCGTCTCTGCACTGACAGTGGAAGCTTGTGCTAAGATGGAACGTCCTCTGCCTGGGGACTCAGAGTCACTAAAATGATTAGAGCATCTCCTCTTCTCTCCTGTGTCAAACCACAGTAGACACAGAGAGCTGAGTGAGAAATGAGCTTTTGTCACATGAATTGACCAAGATTTTGGAGATCAGTTTTGGTTTTGTTTTTTTTTTTAACCACAGTAAACCTAGCGGAACCTAATGGATACAGGTAGGGTATTACCACTATTCTCATTTTCCAGATGACAAATCGAGGCACAGAGAGGTCTAGTAACTTATTTAAGGTCACACAGCTAGTTAGTAGTAGATCTGGGACAGTGTCCTTGTTTCCCAGGGTTATCTGCGAAGGATGGGGTTTTCTTAACTAAAGATACTTGTCCCTTCTAGAGGCTACTATTCAGCTCCAGCTGAAGGCCATAAAAGAAGAATGTGGGTCAACTACTGCCAGATCTTCTGATTTTTATGAAAGAGAGGCCATAAATCCAGAGTTTCAATGCAAAATCCTGAACATTATAGATAAGCAACTCATTAAAGTTCTTTTTTTTTTGACCCCTGTGAGGTCAAGACATCAGGGAGCTTGGTTTAGTTGGCCAGTTTGAGATCCTACAACATCCAACCTCTCATCAAGAAACAAACAAACAAAAACAATTGGGAGCAGGTATATGCTCAGGGATGGGGCTATGAGGTGCAACAGTCTAGAAAGGCTTCAAGGAGGTGGTGGCTCTTGGCATGCCAGATTGCTATCAGAGATCCAGGGCCTCGAGAGGAGAGATCTTGTGCAGCAAGAGGACTGGGGTTGGAGGTGCTCCTGGGTATAGAGAGTAACATACATTTGCAAGCGTTCAATTGCACAAAACGTGTTTCGTCAGTCACTCAAATTTTTATAGGAGGCTATCATTCTTACATGCAAATGCTCCTTGAGGCAACACTAATTGCTCCATATGATCCATATCTGGAAGGCTGGTTGGCACTGTGAATACGCAGGGTGAAGCCGGATGTGGCAGGGTGTCACTCAGCCAAAGGGACAAGGGGTTAGCACAGAGCAAGGCTTCCCAGCAACTGGAGATTGGCTTGGACCCCAAAGAAGCTGCTCCCTGATGAGGCCAAGGTTTTTACATCCAACTTGTCTCTTCTTCAGCTGTTTGTCTGTAGGGCTCGGCTTACTCCTGGGGAGTGGGACAATGAAGAATTAAGAAGGTTATGTCTGTGTAACTCTTAACGTTAATGGAAGTCATGGTCAGATGAGATTCGTGCACGTCCAAGACCATCTGACCTCTTGGATTAACCCAGAGCTTCCCAAACCATAGAGGGAAATACAAAATGCCATAAAAACAAATGGGTTGCAGGCACCTGGCTTGCTCAGCAGAGCATGAGACTCCATCACTGGATCATGAATTTGAGCCCCACGTTTGGTGTAGAAATTACTTAAATTAAAAAAAAAAAGAATAAATGGACCATCTATGGAAATAGAACCTCATAAGCAAAGACGGAAAATTGAATTGCGCAATGAAGCAAAACCCTTTGCTGCAGGACTTCTCAGAACCTTTAATATCCCACAAGCACTGGACATCTCCAAGCACAACATGGCACCCTGCCTTGCCATGGAATTTTTTTTTTTTCTGAACTTCTTGGAAAAGAATGGCATAGAGAACCTTCTTTGAGACATGCTGTCTAATTTTCTCACCCCTCAAAATCCTTGCATCCTTACTTCTTTCTTTCCGGGCTTTTTAAAGAATAGCAGTTTTCTCTTCCCAGGCAATGGGTCATTTCTGTTTATCCATTAGTTTAAAGGATTAGGGGGACCAGTGGAGATTGGGGGAGGTCATCTCGTATCTATCCCTGTAACAGCCTGTCCTTGGGCTCTCTGGGGGCATGCCCGTATCTCTCCTTGTTCTCCACTCAGGAGTGACTTTTGCAGATGGCATATATAGCCCAGGGGAGGCACTTCAAGGCACTTGGGAGATAGTGACACTGAAAGGAAATGCTCCCTCTGCCCGGAGACATGGACTGGAGGAGGAAGAGGAAGAGGAGGAGGGAGAGGATCCCCTGTGTGGCTGACCAAAAGGGGCCCCTTTTATGGCCTTCCTGTTTATGGCTGAGAAGTAAACAGCTTGGGAGGCAGGTTGTCTCTGACGGCAGCTGGGGCACTGGCTGGGGACCTTCTCTTTCTGGGTGGCAAGGGGCGGGGAATCTGCCAGTCACGCTAGTCTCAGGGGGCATTTTCCCTTCACCTCACACCATCTGCTTCACCACATGATTGGTCCTACTGCTTTTGAGGGACAGCTGGGAATCTGTGTGCTGTGCGGGGGGGGGCTCATGGTGCAGATCCCAGCTCGCACTGTTCCGTGGCTGTGTGACTTCCGGCAGGCGCTGAACCTCTCTGGGCGAGGCTCCCATGTAGCGACAAGCAGGAGCAGGACACCATGCTTGAGAACAGCACTTGAGACTCACCTGGCATGTGGTAAGTGTCAATACATATTTACTACTATGATTCTTATTTCAAGGGTCTCCCCTTGACTAAGCCACCAGGGCCCGGGTGGGGGAAGGGGGAGGACTGTGGGCTGAGGAGGGGGCCAGGCCCACCTCTGAGAGATTCCACCTGCCCCTCCACCACCAACCCCTCTTGGTGGAGCAGCAGCTCTCTCTCTGGAACCCGGAGCACTTTGCCTCCTGAGGATCGCAGGCTGTGATGGACGATGAGAAGGTGCCCCGGCCGGGATGAAGAACACGACGCCAGGGGCAGCAAACACTGGGAGAATCAATAAACCATAATTATCAAGAATGGTGTCTGTGGGAGGTGGGGAGTCCTGGGGACAGAGAAAGTGAGACAGGGGAGGGGCAGAAGGATGCCTGAGAGAAGGGACAGCGACAGCAGGACACACAGGCGTTCTGATGGAGGCAGAAGCATACCTAGGAGCCAGCCCATGCTAGCTAGCATGGGGAGCTGGAAGCGTCTGGCACGCTCAGGCCCTCCGATCCTTGCGGGCGGCCCGCTTCATGGGCAGCACGAAAGTCACACGAGTGGGAGCTTCTCGCCTGTTTTGTGCAGCGGTGACATCTGTGTTTTCATCCACGCGAGTTACCGTGCTTTTCTTTAAATTCCCCAAGCCCTCACCCGCCCACACCCATCCTTTGAATCATAAAAAGAGTCTAAGAGCCTAAATATCATATCAGTAAAGATACCATAATAACTCTTGGATGCGAGGATGGGATTTTCTAATGCCCATTTGCGGGCCTGATCTCTTTAGTCCGGTGGGCGTAGAACAAGACGGATGGTGATATATTGAGTTAGAAATGTTACTTCGACATCACCCGGGTCTTCATCCTCCCTGAATTCAATCTTCCTTCCCCTCAGGGCCCTGTACCCCGTGCAGCAAGCCTCAAGGACCCCTCTACCCATCTGTGAGCTCCACTCACCTTATACCTTTGCAAATCCCGCCTCAAAGGTTGCCTTTTCTCTGATCCCCACTACCTGCCATTTTGAGGTCTCCTCCCCAGAAAGGATGACTAAATCTGTGGGTGTTTTCTTGGCCTTCCATCCCGCCTCCCCCACCCCCATTTGTTCTGGTAACCTTTACAGGCACGTGTCTCCTGATTGTCTTAGAGGGACTCTTATAGGAGGGAGCGGTCTGTGACCTTCAAATAGGTTGAGTCCCCC